>CAUJNA010000668.1:135000-357500 GCA_963377175.1 Effrenium voratum | reverse complement strand
TGAACTGTAACCTTCCAAGAAATAACCCGGCTCCGTGCAAGGAACACCGCTTGCTTAAGCTAGGGTTGGTCCATAAACTTAGGGCGCCTTCTGAAAAAAGAAATCACAGCCTTGCTTGACTTGTTTCAGGTAAAGCGGCCAATAGCGAGCAGCTCCAGACTTCCAGCCAGGTATCCTCTTCCTTCAACATATCTGAATTCTGACAGATCATGAGCGGTGTGGCGGTGCTTCACTTGGTGAGTTTGGTTCGCGTTTTATGGCTGTGCTGGGACAAATATGATTTATGGTTGGCGCCAGAAACATGCATGGTTGGATTTGATGAAAACATGTAGTTCTGGGAGGGAATACTGTGGTGCTCGACGGACAGCTTGCATTCGAATTTGCAGTTGGAAGCATGGGGAGAAGTTGTTGGTGCAAGACTTACACCTGTCCGACTTCCATTTGCTGAAATGAATATATTTTATGTTCCCTTGCTGGTTTTAAAGGGAACTACTGGATTTGTTTTTAAAGGAAACACATAAAACAAAGACAACAACAACTCCAGTGGGCAAAAAAGCACATGGAAGCTAATATTCCTCATACCATTGGGTTGTACCGGGGGGATTGGGATTCCAGGCACCCGGACACCATACAGCGCAATTTGCTTTTGCAAGAACGAGCCCTCCAGTTTTAATTGGGAAGCCGCTTGGTGGACATCGACTAGGGGATTCATGTCCACCAACCGCTGTAGTTTGGTGCTTTGTTGCAACTCAAGGGCCTCAGGGACAGAAACGAGTTCAAAGAAACTGTATTCATGGAAATTCATGGGTCGGAGCGAAAATCGTCAATTCTGCAAGAACTGTTTGCTCCCGCACCTGGAGTATTGTTCGAGGCTCTGGGATATTTGCCGGCAAAATGCCGGGTTTGCCCGGCCCGTATTACTATCCAAGCCCCTCACCCCCCCCCCCCACCCTCCATGAAAAAGCAAGGAACACAAGGTGTAAACGCGTGTGTTGACACATGGCCATGGGTCAAAATCCCGTACCCTGTGAACATCCCAATCCCCATTAAAATAGGTTCTAAAATGGGTGGTGACTTCCCAAAATGGGATCCCATTGGTTTTGACCCATAGCCACATGACACATTCAATCCATTGGGTCGCTGGTTGTTGCCAATCCTTCGGTACATGTCGCTGGTCGCTCGCTCCTTGAGATCTTTCACCAGACGGAGGGCCTCGTGAATCAGCGCATGGCCGCATGACATCAAAGCCAGTCACCAGTTACAGGGCAAGCAGTCTGAAACCGCATTGAATAAATGAAGTCTCACATAATATATATATATATATGTATTATATATGTGTGTACACATGTATACACATATATATATATGTTAGGTATATATATATATACATGTATCTCATACAATCCTATGTCCCCGAGTTGTCCAAAGATCTGGCAGTGGCATGACCACCTCACATCAGGGTAAAAGCTTGCCGACAGCGAACGGTCCTTTCCAGGCGTTTCCCTTATTTTCGGCCGATCAACTACTATGATTCACCCAGAATGACTACTGACTTGACAAATTGTTCAACAGTTTCATCCAGCTGGTTGTTGTCCTTGATTTTACAATCTTCCTGATGACGGATGTGGCTTAATGCACAAGGTGGAAATCAAGCATATATTGATTGGCGCGTCCTTCTGGCCCCTGGAAATTCACATGGGGCCTGGAAATGGATGCGAACCAAAAGGCTGGTTGAGCTCCATGTATTTTTTTCCGCAGAATGTCTCGCAACTTGTCCATGGGCTGCCCCTGCCCAAAAGCCCGCCCTACCTGCCCCCAGTTTGGGCTTGAAATCAGCGCAACGCAACAAGGCTCATGCCCGCACAGTTATAGATCACCGAGGCTAGGGTGACCCCGATTTCCTAGCCTACTCCTTCTGAGTCAATGCCTTTGTAGGCCTATAGAGCAATATTCGGCAAGTCATCCTGTCAGGAAAACAGTGGGCGTGTTCCTACATTTTGGAATGCCAAATTAGTAGCTAGGTTGCTGTCATTTTGGTGCCACGTTAGGTGATTATCCAGTATAAATGTATGAAGTTCGATATGCATCTAGACCGGCACGCCATGTTCGGTGCGACTGTATCTATGTCAATAACAATTATTTTTTGTTTGTTTCCCCCTGAGGACTGTGGATTGTGAATTTGTGTATTGTCCAATGGACCAACCCATCATGTTGGATTTCTGCCTTTCCGAGCAACATTCATAACCCCATGGTTGCTTCTCTTAGCAAATAGCGGCTATCTTTGAACGATTTGGATGCCTAGGTCCCCCAGTAGTGCCCTTTTAGCCTTTTTTGGGGGAGGGATCCCCTACTGCAATAGACTACCGAAAAGAGTTGGTACCCTTATTCTAACCTCTCTAATCTGGCCGCTGGTCAGTCCCTTTCTCCCAAGTTTGAGCGCTTGCTTTTGTTTGAGGAATCTGGGAGCTCCTTTTTCTTCACGGAAAAGGCGTGAGACACCGGTCCTTCCATTTGCCAGAAGTAGTCAAATTAGTGCAAAAGATGCAGTTGCTTGCGCGGAAGCACTGGGTCTGGAACTTGTCCAGAGCCTGACTCAGAACTTTGCCGGCTTCATGGACGCCATCGCCAGAGTGGGCACCATGCGCCATGGTTTGAAAGCAACCCTTTCACAAGAAACCCCTGACACAAGGAAACTCGCCGGGTGTCTTCATAGGGCCTCTCGCACAGTGTTTTAGGTTTTTTGGAATGCTGATTTGTTTCAACGAAGAGGTTGGGGTTCCTTCTGTGACTTGCTGTAAGCTGGTTCCTAGCCAAATCATGAATCGAATCATTAATTACAGAAGCAAGGAAGTTGAGAACGTGTTTTTTTCTCCGGCAATAGCCCGCACGGCCCGGTGGCACTTGTTTGTTTTTGTTTGGAAAGGGTTTCCTACCCAAAAAGGTTCGTTGTCAACCATCAAAAGGTCAACGACCAAAAGGGTTGAGAACCTGCCCATGGCCACTGAGC
Source organism: Effrenium voratum (assembly GCA_963377175.1). Lineage (NCBI taxonomy): Eukaryota > Dinophyceae > Suessiales > Symbiodiniaceae > Effrenium > Effrenium voratum. The sequence goes on along the minus strand of CAUJNA010000668.1, from coordinate 354,493 downwards.
ATACAAATGGGCCAACATGGTTTTGTTCCCAATGCGGAATATGGCCTGTCCGGTCCCTTTGGTGGTTTGGAATGGGTTTGGGAGTTCAACCCTTCCTTTTGAAGCCAAATGGGGACGGTTAAGCCAAATGGGGTAGGGGTAAGGTGAGTCTGACGTTTGGCTGAGTCAGCCAGGGGCCTTTTTTCGCTGGCCTTCGCCAGGAGCCTGGACCTTCATTCGTTACATGAATTTGTGTCCCTTGGGTGTTTCGTGGCGGGAACGGGCACAAATTGGGATTTGAGCATTTTTGGCTGTTGCGGCGGTTTCTCTCTTCTCATATGGTCTGTTGCGTGGACACATGTGGAAACCTGCAAAAAGGGCGCAAATACCTGCAAAACGAGCACGAATACCCGCAAATTGAGCGCAAATCCAAAACATGAAACAATTAGTATTTTGCAAGAAGCCCGTGTTTATGAAACGAGCGTTTTTGGGGAACGAACACTTTTTGCATTGGGCGAAAATAGTTGCCCTGGGCATTTTCCTTTCGTGACACAAATTTATGTAACAATCGAAGGTCCAGGAGGTTGGTGTTGGTGTTTTCGTTATGGAGAAGCCATTGCCCTTGACTGCTAGTGGGTTGGATCTTTAGACTTAAACTGTTTGGTTGAAATCAAGTTGGGTTTTCCACTGAACTTCCAGAAAGTTATTTTTTTTCTGCGGGGGGGGTCAACAGCAATCAAGTACCGTGGTGCTTGCTTGCTTTTGGGGTCCAGTGCCCCGTAAAATGAACCTGGTGAAGTGGTCAACTCCTTTCGGTCAGATGTCGGCTCAAATCCCGGATTGGTGTGTCTTACAGTGTCGAAACACTCCTGGACGGATGTTTGCCCTCTGACCCTCAACACGGCCCACAAGGGGAAGTTTTGACACATTGACTCAGATTGAGATGGGGGGCGCCCCAAACGTGGGATGGATGCGGCAACACTGGTTGGTTTGCTTTCTGGGGAGATGCTTAGGTTCAACAAGGATGCCAAGGAGTCTGCCGACATGTTCGCTGCGGCAGTGGGAATCGCGGCTGAGAGGGGATCAATGGGATCGACAGGATCGACGGGATGCGATACGGGCTGTCAAACACTTGTATGGGTCTGTGTTTTTTGAGTGTACCCTCCTCACCCCTGTCTTGAAATAAATGCCAATGTTGTGGTCCCACGTCCGCTCGTGACGGGTAGAGCTATTGGGCAACACAGCCGCAGCCATGCAGCTTGGGTGACATTGGGGTCATCAAGTTTCCTGGCTCCAAAATGACCATGGCTAACTTTTCCATGTTAGTGAACGCCTTTTTTTGTGGTGGTTTCCCTAATGGTCACCCCATGTATTTCGGACCTTTTGATCAACCCACACTTGGTGCGCCGCAATCCAGTGACTGTTGAGCTCAGAGCCACGTTGATAACATGTTGTTTTCGGCCGCCTTTGGCCTCTAACCACGCTTCCACCAGCGGTTAAAGTAGATGGCACAAGTCCCCTTTATGCGGAGAAGGAAAGGGGATGACTAAAGCCAACGTTGGCGTGTGGTGCCATCTAATTACTTTGCCCAAATGTAGATAGTGAATCAGTGGTGATGGCAACGACGCATTCAGGGGCGTGAATTGCAACTTGCGAGGGGCGCGCTTGTCGCCGGGCTATTCGCAGGCGCCTTCATGGTTTTTATTGCTCTCAGATGGCCAGCAGAAAGGCCCCATTACTATTACCTTTTATGAGTTTCCCGCACAAATTTGCGACATCTAGTCAGTTCCTGGAGGGTTTCCGTCCCAAGTGCAGGATGTTATCCATCAGTATGGCATGCTGTGGATTTTCCATCACACGTGGCTCCAAGCTTGGTACGCTTAGGTACGCACGCTCCAGTTCCTGCTTTGTCATCAATAATTTGGTGGGTCACGTTTTTGTTTGCCTCTTTTTGCCTTTCTCAGCATCATGGCTTAGCACTAAAATGTCTGGGGATGAAGGAAGCAAAGGCTGCCACGACAGCCTTTGTTTCTTTTGGGGGCAGCCGAGTTGTTGAGACCTGCACGCCATCGCACAGAGATTTATTTGACTTGTCAAAGAGTGTACGGCCCCCATAGGCCAGTGGCTTTGGAGATTTGCTCGACTCTTATTGGTTTAAAGGGAAGCCGAAATGAAGACCACTGGTTCTTTAAAACCGGCAGACCCAAATTGTGTTGCATAATCTTTGGCTTTTCTTGGTCACTTTCTGATTGAGCAGCCACTGAGGACGCATGGACACAGACGAGGCACGGGCAGACTTGTGGCAAAAGGAACTTTGCGTCAGGGTTGCCACTCGAGTGAGGCTTGTCTTTTAGCACTTGTGCTTACTTGTTTCCTGACAAGCGTCTCCAGCTCGGCCAGTTCTCCACCCATTCAAGCAAGGTGTAATGGACGCACTGGGGATGTGATTCCACTACACCATGTACCCTGCTGTTAATGACCGAAGCTTATGTTTAACCATTCAGCGCCTGGTTGGTTTGTTTGCTCGCTTGTTTGTTGGTTGGTTGGTTGGCTGGTTGCTGGGTCGCTCGGTGGGCCGGCGGTGGGTCGGTCGCTGGATCGCTCGGTGGGGCGGCGGTGGGTCGGTCGGTTGGTCGGTCGGTCGGTTGGTTGGTTGGTTGCTTGGTTTTGGTTGGCTTGATTTTGCTTTTTCCTTCCTTGCTTGCTTGCTTGCTTGGTTTTCCAGAACCACATCCCTGAATCTTACTGCGTCGCAACTCGCCCTTGCCACGGAATTAGGAGACGATCCGGCGAATCAAGCTGCGCATCAAGCAGGCAGGGCCTGGCCTGACCTGAAGTGAAGCTCGCTTTACGGTCTCCTAGGTCCCCCAGTGGTGCCTTTTTACCCTTTTTTGGGGGAGGGTTCCCCTACTAAAATAGACTACAGAAAAGGGGTACCCTTATTCTAACCTCTCTACTGGAGGACATAGTCTCGTTTTACGGTCGCTCGCTCACCGGATACCCAATGTGGACAGCATTTGTCCGAGCCAAAAGGGGATGGGCACACTTTAATTGATTGTATAGTTGTCTGCCGGACTCCCTGCTTTTACACGAGTTTCGTGTCGTCACGTTTTAGCAATGCTGACAGCTTTTGTTGCTTTGACAGCCCAGAGTGAATGCTTGTCCAAACTTCTACAAGCTCCTAATAGAAGCACAAAGAACTGGTGGGTGCAAGTGCCTACCCTGCTGGGGTAAAGTTTCATGAACAAAGTTCTTTGTGAAACTTTGGTATAATGCGCTGTGTTTGCGCAAAGCGGTGCGGCGAGTCCATTGTAGCGCCTGGCAACAAGTCTACCTCTGACCCTTTCTTTGGGTCATCCCCACCCCCCAAATGATGTATGGAAGGGTGCAAGCAAGGGAGGGGCCCTGCATGTGTTTCCCAGGGTCGGGTATGTTAAGTTCCCGCGTGTTTGACTTTGAGGACTTGAAATCTGCACAGAGCCAGTGTCTTGCTGGACAATCTTATTGTTTGCCAGGTACGGAAGCCAGGAGCGAAGTTTCCCTTTGTACATAGGCCTCGGAAACCACAGGGGGCGGATTGGATTCTAGCTTGAAGATACCTGCGGCTGAAACTGTGCGAAGATTGTTTCTGTTGTTGTTAAAGTCAGATGCAGTCAGTACGGCTGCTGCTGCCGAGGTCGTTGAGAGTCTACTCTTTGGTTTCGGGAGGATGGCAGGGACCATCCAAGATAATTGCCCGCCAAAGCTGGGGGACCATCTATTCTTCTCATGTCCTCTCGGGGGACCCAGTTTTCACCGTCCTACTGTGGATGGACGGACTCCTGCACCACTTTGAACCATGGGAAACCATTGCTTGTTGGTATTTACAGGGGACTCAGAATTGCAGGGTTTCTTAGGTGGTGCGAAATGGGTTTCGTCCATCCACAGTACTAAAGAAGCGCGTGGCTCGAGTGGGTTTCTTTCATCCCAACATCCCCGCTGATCACCTGTTCAGGCCGCTTCGCTCCACGGGCAGAACGGCGTGGCGCTTGAAGCCGGGAAGATCTGAGATGGTTATGACTGTTCTCCCCTGAAGAAGGGCCGTATTTTGGGTTTATCCTGGGCTAATCCTGGCATAGACCCCCCACTCCACCACAGAATCCCCCCTCCACCGTCCCATGAAAAATGTTTCTCAGGATACGGTGCCCTAAAACATCCTTTCAATATTGGGGCCATTATGACAAGCCCCCGAAGGTGCTTTGGACATGTGTTTCATGACCTTGTTGGCAAGTGTAAATTTAGTTTTCATTTGCAGCTGTTGAAAGCGGACACACCAGCGCCGATGTTGGTTGCCTAGGTTTTCAATGACCCAAACCCTGGAAGAAGTTGATTGACTTTGTTGTTCCCCTGGATTGAACCTCAAGAGACGATGCTTGAACAGTTTGTTGGTTCAAGACATGGGGGTCTACATGTCACCCTGGCAAGGCAAATGTGGGCATCAGGATTTCCATAGGCCAAAAGTGTCCAACTGTCAGAGGTTCCCTGTCCAGGGGTGCTTTGTGGCAGATCGAACCCAGATGAAGTTCAACATGATATGATGTTACCTTGCTCCTTCTTTTTTGCAAAGCCACTGATGTAATAGGATGGAATGGTGCTTGGCACATGTTTAGGACCAATTTTGCTTTGGCATACAGCCAGGTGGGTATGTGTCAAAGCAGCCCTTCACATGGCTGATTTTGCTTGTTCTCACCGTGAAATCGGGTTCATAGCTTTTGTCGCGCATACTACAAATCTATGCTCGCACGTTTGTCGAGTTTCAGGTATCCCTGCGGTAGCAACCTCTTCTAAGCTCTGGACTCTTGGTACCCTGGTAAGGATGGAATGAGAGGCTCCCTATCCGGTTGTATCTCACAATCTCTTGATTCTAAAATGATCTGTATTCCCCGCCTCAAATCGCAAGGTACATAGCCTTTTTACAGTGGTTGTATAGCGGCTGGCTATATCCCACGGAAAGCCGGCAGCCGACTGGAGTGATATGGCCTGAGGCTGGCGCGATTTCTTCCACGAGTGTGACCAGGACATGGGGCGCGTGGTCGGCTTTAGCTTGGACGGTGAAGAGGTCTAAACAAGAACCCCTTAAGATTCTGGGTGCTAGAAAGTCTGTAGGTTTGACTCTTCCAGAGGGGAACTAAAGTGGGGTGGATAACGTTTTGTTTTGTATGTTTTGAGACCCCGTACTTAACACCCGGGAGTATTGAGTTGCGTGTTGGGTTTGTTTTGGACAATTTAGGACGTTAGGCCAAGCACCCGTTCAAGGCTTGTTTGTCCGACAAGTTTGGACAAAGACGACACTCATCCGGGCAGCGGGCAGGGGCTTTCTTGGGCCTGTGATCTGTATCTCTCGGGATAGAGGGTTTGGGGTTTCGTTTCCCCTGAAAATTGCCAGCGTGCCTTGTTCCCTCTGCACAACTCCGAAAAGCCTACGTTAAACAAGATTCGCCCAGGCGCCTTTGTTCTTGGATAGTTTGCCTTGTTTGTTGTTTCATACGATTTGTTTGTTCATACACCCGCACTTGGACAAAATATAAGTTTCAGGAAGCAGCAACACACTCTGACACGACACGTATGCTGATTGCGCTTGCGTGCCTGGCAGCCCACATGGAAACGCCCGCTGCATGTCAAGCCGGCCAAATCAGTCGGCCTGTAGTATATATGTACTTTGCTGCCGACAGATCGGGACGCCACGCACATGCAGGACCAGTCTGGGTACATGGACGTGGATGAGCCGCTGAGGTAGCATATATTTGCTTGTTTCACATGGCATGCAACCTCGTGCAAACAAAAGCAACATCCCCCTACTGCAGGTTTTGCCATTTTGAAATGGTCTTGGGCTTCTGATGTTTATGTTGGACGGCCATAAGTGGTTGTTTGTTGTTTGCTTTGATCCGGAAAGAAAGAAAAAACACTCTTCCAAGCGACTAGAATGTGTTGACCCAATGCCATACCGATGCACAACGTACAGCGGAAGGAGCTTCACCCTACACCGTCTATCAGCACCTTTTGGGGACAAACAACAGGATGAACAGACAGCTGGCTATGTTGAGCCTCCAGGAGCACATGTTAGTTGTTCATTGATTTACTGGGGCTGATTCAGGTTGTCCGGTTGCTGCTGATAAGGGCTGACCTGATGCTGCTGTTGCATCTTCTCACTGACAAGCCAGCTCAGGTTCTTCGACATGTGCAGGCACAAGCTTCACATGGAGGCTCGTGCTGGTGCACAGTGATGGCAAGTTGACCACGCGTGGGGTGAAGGTACTGCCTTCTTTACTCTTTACTTGCACGTACGCATTATATGTCTTAGCTCTACATGGGGGGTGTCCTTTCTTGAGGGTACCATTTTTGGAGCAGTTTGAAGGGAAACCGAAAGGGAAACCACTGTTTGGGCCCCCCTAAAGAAAGCCACACCCACATGAGACAATGTGTGCCATGCATGTTTACCGAGCTGAAGTTGAAGCCTCTCTCTTTCAACAAGACTTGTCTTGAGGATCGCAAGAGCCATCTCCAGCTGCTCTTCGAGAAATTGGACGAGGACGTTGTTCTCAGCCAGGGGGATCCGTTCTACTAGCCGTACCTTTGCCAAGCTGCTCAGGGATATGTTTCTCAGAAAGTGGGCAGTCCCTTGAAGAAAATGGGTGGTTTCTGAAGAGAACAATGAGTGAACAGCAGGGGGAGATCAGCCATTTTCAGCTTTGTCCTGATGTCTAATATTACCAACAACCTGGCGAGTGACTCCTGCTTTGTTTGGGCCGTATTTGTGCACAATAACATCATCCACACTATTCAAGGATGTCCGCTCTAGACCCATGGTGAAGCAATATTTTGCTAGACGATGCTAGAGACTAGCCGTTTGGACTTTGGATGTCGTGGTGAGGCCACCCAGCTTGGACTGTGCACCTTGTCCGAAGGCAGTCTCAGATTGCTGGCTCTTTGGTTGAAAGGCTTATGCTGAGAACCACCTCAGCAATTCATGCAGGATTTTCGGTTTGCGTCAGGCATGGGAGTTTATTTCAGGCCAATGTGAAGAGGGTTTACAAAACCATACGTTGGGAGTGGTTCGACCAAGCATGTGTCATATGTATCTCTGTTTGTGGCTCGGCTTCGGTATGTATGGTGTCGACTGCCCATCCTATACCCGTAGAAGATGCCTGCCATTTGCTTCAGGGCTCGTATTGACAAGTTCCTGTGGTCTTAGAGCAAGAGCACTTCCCACTTCTCAGCCCCGCAACGGTGAATCCTTCAAGCGCAGCTCTTGCGATTTCCGAGCGAAGCCTTTCGTCGCCTTAAATAGGACGACTCTGGGGAGCTGTCCATCGATGAGCTCATTGCCTTCATCGAAAACTGATGGACGCCATGGCCACGAGCATCTCATGGGTCCCACGATACATCAGAAGTTGAATCCCATTTAAGGACACCGAGTTCTAGCCTTTCAGATGATCCGAGGGCGCTTTCCGTAACAGGCTGTTTGCAGAGTGGCTCGTGCTTGTCAGGATGCTGCGAAGCAGCTCTTGGTATTTGCCACTATAGCCACTTCTTAGCGAAAGACAAGGTCCCTGGCAGAGCCAGGGCCAAGCTTGTGCAGGTAGCATGGGTTGTGTGGACATCTACTCACATCCCTGCGCAGAATCAGGGCAAAGCCCGGCCAGTTTAACTGTGGGACTGCTCAGTTGCTTGCGACGAAACAGGTGTTTCAGTTACTATCTTCCCGAGGCTTGTTTGTATGAATACGGTTTGTCCGCAGAATAAAAGCGACCAGGCAGTGACATCACAAACGTGATGCTCGATTCATCGAGGCCCTTCACCAAATGGAGCGAACCTCCACGAATTGAACCAGTCGGAGACACTATGCACTGACTGAGATGGACTATGAGGACGGAGTGTGTCAAATCGCAGGCTTGCTTGGTACTGTAAGACTATCGAAACCGCAAACCTCTTGGCTTTTGGTGGAGACGCCTTTGGAATGGTCACCTTTGTGTGCGGACGCATGCAGCGGCGAAGAAAAGCAGCAGTTTCCATGGCTGGCTGGAGGCTGGCCCCTTTGCCCTTCCCTTTCAAGTTGGGTGTGTCTTTGTTGGAGGGAACTGCGTTATACCTTTATACCTTTTGGGTGCTGGTGGAGGTGGCGGCGGCGGTGGTGTTGGAAGCGAGAAAGGGTTTCCTGTGATCCCACGGCCCCCTTTAGGGCTGGGCACCCACACCGGTTCGGTTGAAAGGTGAGCCGTCTTTCGGGGTTTCATGCTTGCTGGTGTCAAGGGCAAGAAACCAAAGAACAATCATGCACAATATGATGTGGGCTGAAAAGTGGATCATCCAGTGCTCAGCATTCTGATGTTGACTCTACCAGTGTTCCCGCTTTTATAGTTTGGTGCGTGCGTGTGTTTTCCCTTGGGCACAAAGCAAAGAAGCACGCACAGGTGCAGTCTGGGAGCGGCCCCACTTGGGATACCTTGAGTCCCAATGGAAAAGCTAGCACAACTGGATTGGGAGCCCTGAGTCCCTGAGTTCCTTATGTTTTTTGGGAAGACCGCTTTAGAGGTAAACAAGAAGTTTGGACCTTGTTCGGCTTGGCCAACCCACTCAAGTGGGGGGCGAAATCTGGGAGGAATCTGGACCGGTCTGCTACTCCGAAATGGGCATTGCTCATGGCACGGTGGTTTCGCTCGGAAGATTGAGCTTACAGTTCGATGTCGAGGAACTTAGTGCACAACCCAGAGACAGGTCCTCAGGCATGATGGGCTCAGCATCGTTTGAGTTAGCCAGGGACCGGCGTAGTTGCAGTCAACTTCAGGGATGAGTCGATTGATTCCCTGATTATGCCGGGTCCTAGCCAAGATTCGATTTGGACTTCCGGCATGTTTTTGATTCCAATGAGCAGCATCTTGCTCCATACCAGACCTTTTTGGCTGCTCAGAGCCTCAGAGCTGTTTTTATTCGCCTCCGCCAGGTAGACTCAAACTCCAACCCCAACCTCAGCAAGGTGGCGCAGGCTGGGAGCTTTTAAGAGCCTCTTTTTCCATCAAGAAAAGTGGCCAATTTTCATGTGAGTCACTTGCTTAAAACCGATTCGGGCAAGTGGAGAGCAAGGGACAATCCGCTTGCCATGCATGGGTTTGCGGATATCCGCACTTTTTGATTCTTTACATAGGTCTGGGCTTGGACCATTGTTAGTACGAGGTCTTGTGATTCATGTCAGCAAGGACCATGGTGAGCAGACTGGGGTCCTTCAAGTTCAACATGCTGTCACGGGAAGTGGAGCTCGGCAAGCTAAGCCGAAGGCCGAAAAAGGCGCCGAAGAATAAGCCGGTTCGATAGGCGGTTGCAATGAGTTGGAATGACCCCTACCATCATTTGTGGTTTGCTTTCAGGGGACCCCTGAGTGTATTCCTCAAAACTCAGGTCATTCCTTGTTGAGAACCAACAAGAGAAGGCTGTCAGGTCTCAGCTCCGTGGCACGCACGTGTCAAGATTTGGTCGCCTGTTCATGGCATTGGTTGCGCGAGCTCAGCAGGCCGGTCGTTGACATAACTAGGAACCCCAAATGTAAGGTTTCGGTGGCTTCCGCTTGAAAGCCCCAAAACGGCAGCCTCAAAATTGCGTTGTCCCGGCAGCAGTAAATGTGGAACCTGCTTCCTCACAATGGGGGGTGATTGATAGTGGCTGGGACAACCAAATTCAAGCAAATCCCCTCCGAAACCAATCTTCGGTTTTTCGAGGTTTGTCTCTTTCAAGGAGGTCTTTCCTTTCAGTTTTTGTTTTTTTCTCAAGCAGCTGGGTGAATGAAGCGCTCCCGCTTTCCATGGCAAGCAATCCGCTCTCTCCTTGAGTTACTAGAGCTTCCGAGGATCTCCGGTGATGCGCTTTGAAGTGTTCCGCACCCTGGGGGTCAGTTCCTCACCCTGGGGGTCATATACTCACCATACTGCGATCGACCCTAGGGCACTTGTTCGCGGAACCTTTCATGTCTAGGTTTATCAGTAGTGCCCTTTTACCCTTTTTTTGGGGAGCCTTCCCCTACCAAAATAGACTACAGAAAAGGGTACTCTTATTCTAACCTCTCTACTGGAGGACCTAGATGTTCAACCTGAGCAGGCCGGCCCTATGTCGAAGATTCCTCTGTCAGCATGTCTCAGGCTCGTGTGGAATACGCACAATCGTTTGATTCGCTCAACACCTGCAATGGGCGGGGGACCCCTTTCATAATGTATGCCCAGTGGGGGGGGGGGGGAATGTATGTAATACATTTTCCACGTTTGCCGCCCCAAGATTCTTAAGCGCTTTGCCAAGGCTGAGAACCTAAGAAAGCAATATACAGTCACAGCCTTATGGAAGGCAGGCACAATTGTAGGTAGACAGAAGCAAATGGCTGCAAATGGACCTGGAAAGGTCCGCGAGTTTGCGGCTCAGTGTTGGAATGTTTTCAAATTACTGTAGGTGCTGCGCGATTCTAGAGGCCCATGTGCCAGCAATCCGCATCACGCATTCCGGCAGCAGCCCGCGAACGGGCTTTGCCAAAAACATGTCCTAGAACTCGTACGGAGTGTTGAAGTGGGCATGTAGCTGAGCAAGCTTGTCAAGGGCTGTCACTCACTCCATCTTGTGCTGCCAGGGCTTGATGGAGGCGATGGTGTCCGATTCCTTGATTGTGAGACGCTTCTGCTGCTCAACAGGCGCTGATCTTTGCGCGGACCACGTGGACAAAGCCCAGGGACATATCCGCCAACTTTGTCAAGGTTGCTTCAAGTGGCTGGCCCTGGCCTACTTCAACACCCACTACAATTGTCTCTCCAATTAGGCCCCCCCCCGACGTTCAACAGCTCTAGCTCCTGCATCGCACACGTGTAAAAGCACGCGCCTCCGAGAGGGCCCAAGATTTGAAAGTGTGATGAGGGTCAAACTTCCAGCTCGCTTCGAAGTCAACGCTGGGATTGCTTCGGGGGAAGCACCGCGCGCCTTGTTTGGAAGCTTGTCAGTCTTGCTGACGCCACCGTCTTCTGGGGCATCGTGTCGCTCACCTCGGTCTCTTCTTTGAGAAGTAAGTGCCAAGAAGTCAGCAGTACAGACGCGGACCCTATCTACTTGCTAAGTGGTTTACGACCGCCGCTCGTATAGTATAGGGCTTGCTGCATTTTGCTTTGAGTAGGGCCGCCCTGAAGACAAAGTACGTGTTTTCACTGCTTTCAAGTGACGCTGAATCAACGCACTGCCGGATATGAGCCCTAGGAAGCATTCGTTCGAAAGAGTAGTGGTGTTTAGTTTCCTAGCTCAAGCAAGCGCATCGTCGCAGCGCCATGCTGAAGGGCACGAGCTTTTCGCCGTAAGCGAGGCGCAACAGAACTGAGCTGGGCCCCTGTGATCACTTCCTGCTCCGGCCAAGGTTCAAGTCGATCCATACCCCCCCGTGGCGATCGTGGGTTCTGAGATACATGGAGCCCTCACTAAGCATGCAAAATCCTGGCAAACAAGCTGGCTTACCCAGAGCAATTGGAGCAATGCGTTGCTATCCACTACGTCAGACCGATAGCCGCAGGCTTGTCACTAACCCACTTGATTGTTTCTTGATTGTTTCGGGCTTGTCACTAACCCACTTGATTGTTTCTTGATTGTGTTTTTTTTTGCGCGGTTAGATTTATTTCGCCGTTTACTAGTCTGCTTGGTCGGGCTGCTGCTTTCTTAAATTTGTTTTCTTTGCGTAGGGTGTCTAATTTGCTTGTTGTGCGTGGCTGCCGTTTTGTTGCGCTAGCTGTGTTTTTTTCAGGCTCTAGCGCTGGCCGGCTGGGTCGGCCTGCTGCTTTTCGTGAAGTGAGATCTTGTTTGTAGGGCTTGTAATTTTTCTTTTTGTGTGTGGCCCCCGTTTTTTTTGCGAAGCTTGTTTCTTTCAGGGCCTACTTGTCGGGCTGATCACTTGCGTGAAGTGGGACGTCTTTCAGGAGGGCTCCTAATTTGCTTGTTGTGTGTGGGCGCCGTTTCTTTTTGCGCAGCTGGAGTTTTTCAGGGTCTTCCATGGGCCTGCTTGGCTTTGGTCTCTTGCTGATGTTTGGGGCAAAACCCAGCAAAAGCGGAGTTTTATGTATATTGGGGCGGGGTGCGGTAGGATTGTGGTCGCAGCTTAAATGTATATGTGGGGGTCCCCCCTCCCCCCATACATAGGGGTCCCTCGCAATGGGCTGGGGCCGTGTTGTGTATTTTTCCAAACTTGGGGTGTCCCATGCGCGACCTTTAAGCCTTTTGGTTTCCCGGATGTCCATATTTCGGCGGTGGGTTTCTGTCTTCAGATGTTTATGCCAGGTTTGACATCATTCTACTAGGGGTTGATTCCCCATTCTTTTCAACCATCGTTCTTTCCAAAAACCTGCCGTTCTCCCTGGGTTTCCGGAGGTTTTCCAGAAAGAAGGATCCCTGGAAAGAATGGGGAATGGTTTCCCTTGGCTAGGTGTTGTTTCCAGGTTCTTTGGGCCAGTGAAAGCGCCACTCCGCATGGGTGGCTTGCTGATATTTTTTCCGCCCAGATCCTGGAGCGCGCCGGCTGCCAGGGCCTCTCAGGAGAGCCGTTGTGGGACCAAAAGGGCGGCTTGTGCAAGCAAAGTGCATCTTCATTTGCCATGTTGAGTTACTGAACCCGGGTAAATGTCATGCCCTTTGCTTGCGCGCTTGAGGCTTTTCTTTGGCACCCATGTGACTGCCACACGAGGACTCGAGTCCTTGAAAGTGATCATCCTGGTCGGGGCACCCAGCCCGGCTCAGCTCGCTCAGCTTCCAGCGCTCCCTTCGCTTTTGAAATGCTCGCGAACTGCGTGTCTTGAGTGAGGGCGCCGTATGTTTGGGGTTGGCTCAAAGGGAAACCACAGGGACAACCACCAAGGGGTCCCTCTACTGTGACACGTACCCAAATGATCTTGCTACGTTTCAGAACGGGGATCCGAAAATGGTGGGTGTACCCCTGTGGTGTGCAGCCTTTTGGTTGTAACTTGAGTGGATGCCCGGTGAAATTATATATGTCGGCTTTCCTATCCCATTGAAGTGAGCAGCGCCCATTCCTCAAAAGGGCCATTTGGGTAGGTGGTTCCAGTGCCCGGCTTGATTGGGACAAGGCCCATGTAAACCTTTATAACCATCTCAGTGCTTCCAGTTATCACTTACCTCTAGGTTTTACATCATGGTTGCCCTTGGTTACCGACTAAAAGGTGGTGGTCGCTGCTCGAGTTCAGCAGACAAGTGTCAGAAAACGGGAGGGTTGCAAAACGCCAGCCAGCAGGTATCACATTTGAGGCAATTCTGAGAAGCAGGCATAGTTTCTGTAAGAGACAGATAGACACAGCTTAGGAGTCACTGCAGGAAGACAATACATACACGCACTTCGGCAGGCGTGAAACAAAAACCTGTGTCCCCTTGCACTCATGCACTTGTAGAACCCGTTATTGTGCTCCTTTGGACAGCCTGCATCAGATTTCACGTTTCTTCCACTCCTTCCCTATTCTCCAAAGCCACGTGTTCGACTGCATGTAGCTGGCCTCACAAACAAGTAACTGGCAGTTTGGACGTGCATCGGCATGAAATGAAGGCCCTAGCGTTTAGACTTTCCTTTGGGGGGATCCATATCATTCAGCGGTAAACAAATAGTTTAAGCTAGTTTTGCACCAACGCAAACGCACTCAGGGGCTGAGATCAGGATAGCGCCTGTTACAGAGCTTCCCTGCACGTCAGCTTCCTTTCACTTTCGGCGGATGTTTTGTTTGGCAGCTTGCTCGAGGTCAGTACGTTGAGGAGAGAGCCCTTGCCTGAGACGGGGTTGACAGCGGAGTCCAACACTGCCCTGAGGGAGCTCCGCCAGAGGCTCTACGAATGGCTTGGGTTACATGCCCAGAGGGTCCAAGTACCTCCTGAGGATGGCTTCTGGGGGGGTAAAATGGGGTCTTACCTCCTTAGGTACTGGGAGCCTCAAGGATGTTAACCTGCAGATGTCTTGGTGTTTGCCTTGAGCTGTTCCAGGTTGTTTCTCCGCGCCGGGGTTTGCGTCAATATGGAATACTCGTGCATGCACATAGGTGATGCTTGCCTTTGAGAAAGCATACTCATGCAAGTATGGCATTTCGCGGCCTTTGTGTTTCTTAACTCTTGCTACACGACTTCTGCGTTGGTTCTGTGTGTAGGCCAACACCCTCTCTGTGGTATGATGCTTGCTGTTGGTGTCCGAGCTTGGAGAGCTCAGGTTTATTGTTTGACTTTAGACTCGCATAGACATATTCTGCCGCAAAGCTGGCTTCGTGCAGTGACCAAAATTGCAAGCAGATAGAAGGTGCGCAGAACTCTCAGGTGGCTTGAATTGCTGAATCCTAGTCTGGGGCTTTTTCTCGTAGGTGAGAATTGACAGCGTTTGGTTTCCTGGGATCAATCACTGCACAGTTATCAGTGTGCGTTGCACATTACGTTGGGAGCTTGACTTTGTTCAGCCAGGACAATCATGATCTCCAACATGATTCTTCCTACATGCAGAGATTCAAGTTGGAATCAAGGGCTTGATTCTTGATTGGAACCAGACCATTTTTGATGGTCAAAAAGGCCAACCCATTGGCCATAGATTCTTTGTTTCTCAGAGCTCGCAAGGCTCGGAGTGAACTTGGCAGCAGGCTGGGAGCCCGGCTACGCTCGCAACTTTGCCGGTGTCTGGAAGGGTTTTTAGGAGCGGCCTCGGAGCTGTTCTCCAAATTGGCCGCTCGGAGCTACCGGGAGATCTGTAAGGACACGGCAAATCAGCTAAGGTTTACCAGGATTAGTAAACCCGGCCCATTATTTAGGGGGGTGTTCCCTCCAAAAGTGATGAATCCCCACTAAAAGGGGACACCCCCCTGTTAATCAACCAGGGGTTTATTCATCCGGGGTTAGAGCTTTTGTGTGTTTTTTTCTGTTCGGCCACCCTGTGGTTTCCGCAATGGAAGCGGGGCCATGGAAAATCATTCTCGAAAGGCTAGGCTAGCATGTTCTAACATCATTGTACTTGACTTGTAATGACCTAGGAACCTGGCTGCGGTCGGGCGGAACGTGTATGGTTCCTGGGAAGAGCAGTTGAGAGAAACCTGGTGCCATGACGCAAAGTTGAAGACATCCATGATTTGCATAGAAGCGCCAGGACCTAATTAAGCCTAATCATGGCTGGTCAGGAAGGCCAAATCGCTTGGATTGTGTTTCAATGTTGAGAACCAAATTTGGCTTTTCCATTACCCCTGCTACTCACTTCCTGCGTTCCTGGACTTCAAACTTCTGGAAAGACCATTTTACTTGCCAAAAAAACACAGCCCTCTTTTGGGCCAACCTCAATATGTGTTTGGCCAATCTCGGGAAGTGAGGCTACGGCACCGTGCCAAGATCTCGGCTGGCCAGGCGATGTGCTGCGGTGCAGCAGCCTCAGCGACCTGGAGGCCTTGGTGGAGGCCCAATGCTCCGAGCTGTTTTTCTTTTTTATTTCTTATATATATATATATATTTGTTTCGTTTGTTCTTCTTCCTTTTTTTCTCCTATTTTATTTGTTGTTTTTCTTTTTTCCGGGTGTTCGGAGGGCTTTTTTGGTCTAGCCCAAATCAAACCCACCTGAGTTATACATAGGGTGGTGCTTTTACTGGTTTTTTTGGTCTAACCCATATTGAACCATCCTGGGAGTGGTCAAGGTCAATTTGGCTCATGGCCCAGTTTGGACACCATCGTAGTCGGCATTTGGGGCCGATAGTGTTGACCCCAAAGAAAAATCAACCAGCCGAAATGTGGGGAATCAGACCTGTTGGAGGGGAACCCGCCCCTATTAATAAACTGGGGGTGTTTAGTATGGGGTGAACAGTACCCGGTGCTTCCAGGCAAGCCACCAAGCTAGTATAGTAGGTAATCAGGGGAAACCATCAGGTAACACCTAGAGGTCAGAATTCCGATCGATGACCTGCTGTGGCTTACTGAAAGCACTGGGTTTTGATTCGGTCCGCCGGGTCCGCCTCCGAAAAATCGGTCCCTCTTAGGACACCCGAGTCGAGTACCATGGTACGGGGACCTCGAGGTTCTGCAAGCAAGCGATCGGACCATAGGCGAGCGGCCGAAGGCAAAAACGACCTAGGGAAGAGATATCCATTTGTAGCCAAGGATTAGAGAGCCCTTAAGGGGGGTCGCGTCATGGGTTTGGATTTCAGGCAGTTTCAGGCAGAAACGAAGCAGCCCAAAACAGCCCGATAGACCAGATGTGCTGGAGAAACCATGCACAAAGGTGGTAATCTACTACTAGTGGTTGCTAGGAGCTCCAAGAATTCAAGCGGAAGACCTCCCCTCGAACGAGCGTTTTCCCGTATGGGAAACCCCAGCACCCCGCTGCTCGAAAATGGGCGGTGCGGACCCAAGGGATCCGCTTCAGTGTTGAAGTTGTGTGCTGGGTGGAAGATGGTAGAGGGCGTTGGGCAGTTTGTTTGGTCGTTTGTGCTTTATGAACTTAAGAGTCCGGCCAAAGAGCATGCCTTTTCAGAATGCTTTCTTTGGAGCGGTTGCTTCGGCTGGCTTTCTGAGGTCTTTTTCTCATCGCTGTGCGCTCTGTTTCGCAGTCTCCAACACATGTTCGGTTTCAAGAAGTCATCAGGGCGCTGTTCTGTTTGAAGGACACAGAGGATGATCTACCGTGCCACGGCGTTTAGATTTAGTTTGTGTTCAGCCAACAGACACTGAGACTGGAATGTATGGAGAGCCCAGCTTTGGGTAATGAACATCTGAAATCTCAATTTACAGTTAGTTCCTTTCTAACCCAGTGCTTGCTTCCAGGCAAGCCACTGTAGTAGGCAATCGATCGGGTTTCTTACCAGGTTTTACATCATGGTTTCCCCTGATTACCTACCATACTGCCTGGGTGAGACAACCAAGAGGGAAGTGTTTGTGTGTGTGTGTTTGTGGCGACGTCCATCCTCCGTCGTAGACAAACCCCGGCCTCAACCTGCCACAGGATGCAACATCGCCGGTTGCCCCAGCTTGGGAATCAAAGCGCCTGGTTGTTTGGGCTTTGCTAGGGACGGTTTCCTTCACCGTTGTTGGCATGCTGTCAGAATTGCTTGGTTTTGTTGGTTCCGTTCACTTTTAGCAAGCTGCAAAAACAAAGTGTGTTGCTACCATATCAAGAGTTGGACAGTTTAGGGATTGTTCACGGGGTGGCACTACAAGACGGCCATGCCCCACGCTCGAGGAGTGTTGGCCGTGTCACGTGTGGCCAGACGTTGGCCTTGGACACAGCCTAGTTGAATGCCTGTTGCCAATTCGATCTATATATATATATATCGAGGTTTAATGCATGAACATAGGTGTCCTTTTTGGTTGTTTTGCTAGAAAATAGATGGCCCTGGTTTACCTGGTGGTTTAATCATCTACCAGGGCCATCTATTTCCGCTAAAAGGACACCTATGTGCATGAGTGTACCTTTTGTGCGCAGGGCAGGGCACAGAGCCCTCAGGACCATTGAAAAGAGACTGCGTGCTTTGGCTTCCAGCTAAGGGTAGTGGCCTTCAAGGCAGAGGATATGTAATATGTATAGAGTCCTCTAGGTAAATCGCATGTTTCAACTCACGACAGAACACACTACGAGAGTTTAAAGCAAAGAAAGCCAGCCACGAGGAATGGCAATTAAGGGCTTTTGCTTGGAGGAAAGTACGAACTTCAGCTTGGCACGTTGCTGATTCGATTTGAACAATGCCCGGAAGACCAAGTCAGGGCCATGAACTCATGAGAAGAACTAACCACTGGGGAACATATTCAGCACGGTAGCCAGATCAGATCTGCCAAGGTGTAACAAGCGACAGTGGACGTACAATTTTCAACGGTAAAACTACATAGGACAAACTGTTTAACCTGTCGACGGATCTAACTTGCTGTGAGAACCATGCTCCACATATGCTTTCGAGTTTCAGCGGCGTTTTTGATGCACCAGCTTTGATCAACATCCGCCGTGTCAGGCTATCAAGGGATATATCATATGCGTTAAATATGATTGTGTCGTTGTCATGATAAGCTCGTCTCAATTTGATTCCTCTCAGTATTTTCTGAACCCACCTTAGATGCACGTGGATCCACCCGAAATGAGCCCTAAACCAACGTTGGGAAAGGGTCGAATGAGGAATCCAGCTAGTAGGTGCTTCACACCGTTAAATACTCTGAGGGGATTTATTAACCAGGCCCAAACAACGTTCATGTCAGTTCCTAATAGTACACTCCCTTGCGCGCTGCACCGATGTGGGTGTTCTTATCCTTTCAGCGCAGCGCGTGCGTTTAGGTCAACCTACTCGCTAGTAGTAATTATTCGCTTGATTCAGTATATTGTTTCTGGCATCGAGCAGGTCAAGGTTCCTGTGTTCAAATTGCCACACTGCATGGCCGTTCACTTGAACACTTGCTGGTTCGATAGGAAAGGAATGAGTTTGAATGACCCCGAGAGAAACCATTCCCTATGGCTTCCTCTAAGGGAATCCCAATTCAGCTCATTCCCAACACCCGGAAGGTCGTATGAGCACCAGCAAGAAAACAAGTGTGCTTGTGCTGTTCTACCCAGAAACGTAGCTGTATTTTCTGCTAAGTTCAATACCCCAACGAGGCACCCTCAACTAAAAGCGCGCACCCACAGCTTGTCAAGTAGCTTGGCAGGTAGATGTGTGCCTTTGAGGACATCCTCCCGCTATGAGTGTACATGACGGATAGTCACCCGTGTTCCGAGGCGCTCCAGCACAGACTTGCCTTGCCAAGAAGCAGGCATCGGCTGAACGGGTCATGGTGGGCATGTCTTTTGAGGGTGTCCTTTTTCAAGTTGGCTTTCGCTCACTCCCCGAGCTCATGGACTTTGGACTTTTTGGGAAGACCTTTTTACTGGTACAGAAAGAGTTTAGACTCTTTGTTGGCCCATCTACTCAGGAAGTGAGTTTAAAGGGACACCAATGGACACTAGATTTTGTCTGAGTGGTTCCACTTTTGGAGACAAGTCCGTGCGTGAAATCCAGCTGGATTTGTTGGCGACCTTATTGATTCGCATTTCACAGTCTTCCCTTGGAAGGGTGTTGGACGGGCAAGGTTTACACAACTCTCAGGGAACTAGAACAAGCTGTATACACACCCGGGCAAAGTGGGAAGCAACCCTTCATGCACACAAGTGTGAAGCCGAGGCATGTAGGAGATGGTGCAACAATTTGGTTGGCAAGACTAACACTCGCTTGACTGGCAACAGGGACGTGGTTAGCAGGACTAACACTCGCTTGACTTGCAACAGGGAAGTGGAACACGCGGGTCCGCAAATTTACTGCTTCTTCCACTTCCTTATACAAACCTGGGTCCTCCGTCTTAAGGTGACAGAAGTACGAACGAAACCACTACCTTTGTCCGGCCAATCCGAGATTCCCAGCCGAGCTGAAAAACTGCGCTCAAAAGACCGCTCAGGCCTTTACCCGATCTACGCCATTCCGCGTTTCTGGAAGGCACAGCGTTGGGGAGAGTTTGGGCAGAGGCGCACATGTGAATGTGGGTCCTTTTGTGGGGCCCTTTCCAGGTGGGTTGGAAGGGAAGCCAAAAGGAACGGGGGTACCCTGGCTTTGGCATATACTATTGGGCTGTCTCATCTCTTTTGGCCTGGTGAACTCGATGTTGCCCATTCAAATGGGTAATTTCCGCATGGCTTCCTTTCAATTTGTCAGTGCAGCCTTTCTGTTTCACAAATTTGAAGCGCAAGAACCAAGTGTTATGATTTCTCAGCTTGCAACTCAGACATGCGTGCACGCGTGTTTCACATGTCTTGGGCAAAACACCAATATTGTTGCCCGTGCCAGGTGCATATTCAGATTCAGATGTATGTGATAGTCTTCGAGTTATGGCATGTTGCCTTTCAAGAAGCGTGTACACAGAGCAGTCTCCAACATCCATGGCATGGTCTTCCATGAGGCCCAAGGTGCATGAACCAGACTGTGTGAACCAGTCTTCCATCCATCTTCCGCCATTCACATCAATGTGAGCAGACATGGCTTGCAGAGTCCTTTCTCCCCTACATCTGATGAGACACTTTCCTTCTCAAACAATATTCTCGCAATAGACACACACACACACACACACACACGCACGCACAGAGGTTGACAGGATCGATGAGACACCTCGACGCTACGGTATGCTTTATTGTTGCTTGCAACGGAGGCTGATTTTGCCGCCCTGTGCAGGTTGGTTGCTTGGGAGAGGGTAGTATCAGAGGCCAACAAACATCACATACACCCGGAACCCCGCAACCCCCCGTAGACCCTCGCACCCCGTAGGAAGATGTTGCCTCTCAGGCGCCTGTGGGCTGGCTGATCCAGCTGGACGAGATCCCGGATGAGACTGCCATGCGTGCCTGGGCGGAAAAAAAAAAAGAGAAACAAAACAACATGCATGGGACTGGTTAGTTTTGTTTGCAATTGGCTGCGGCTCAACAACATGTACCAAAATGGCACCTTGCAAATGGAACCAAAGACTAAGACCTGCTTGATTTTGCGCCACTCCCTCCCGTCGTTTGCTTTTGATGTGTGTTCTGTCTCTGGCATGCTTCAAAAGGCCAATCTCTAGTCAAGTCCCAGGGTGGCTTTGCTCTGCTGACTGCCGGGGCCTTTTTTGGTGAATTCACAGTGTGATTTTCAGACAGTTTCACCAAGATACAGGGGTCACTCACTGGATCATAGGTGTCCTTTCTAGGTGAGTTTGGTTAGAAATAGATGGCACCGGCTTAGCTGGGATTTATTTCCCTTACCAGGGCCATCTATTTTTCCAAAAGCCCGGCTATGCACTACTGGATTACTCCCTGAGATTCGTCATTTGCGGCTCAAAAACCATGTACCAAACATTTGGCACCTTGCAAACGGAACCAAAGAAGACCTGCGGAGCCCCAGCGAAAGGCTGAATTTTCGGTGCCCCCGCCCCCAGCCCCACCCCGATTTCCCAGCTCTCCGAAGGCGTCGCCTGCCG
This sequence comes from Effrenium voratum, assembly GCA_963377175.1. Lineage (NCBI taxonomy): Eukaryota > Dinophyceae > Suessiales > Symbiodiniaceae > Effrenium > Effrenium voratum. Next base: position 333,504 of record CAUJNA010000668.1, on the reverse strand, counting down.
CGCGCTGGTGCAGCGACACGTGGGTCTGAGGGCCAGGGAGCCCAGGAAAGCGAAAGCCGCCGCGGGTGAGTGGGGTGAATGAGGAGAGAGGGGGGGGGGGGAGTGGGAGGTTAGTGGGGGCTGAGTGGGGTGAGTGCGGGGTTAGTGGGGGGTGAGAGGGCTGAGTGGGGTGAGTGGGGGGTTAGAGGGGGGTGAGCGGGCTGAGTGGGGTGAATGGTGGGTGATGAGAGCAATGGGAGGACTATGCCCCTGATGATTTTTCGCTGCCACGGACTCGAAGACTGCCTTTCTCACTCAATTTCCATGTCAAGGGCCAAGTCACATTCTTGCGGCCGCCCCGTTCCGAAGATCCGCCTCTTGAGGCAATGGCAAGTATTCCCAGGGAAGTCTGCTCGTTTGGCAAAACGGCTAAACAGCTTTTCTCATCAACCTTTTGAGAAGGCAGGTTCCAACTTGCCGACTGCCATCGATTTGTGGGTGGCCGTGGGTTCCATGGAAAGTTAAGTTCGGTTAAATTGATGGGGTGGATGGCATCCATGAAACGCCTAGGGTCCCGCAATTGGATCAGGTCTGTAAACATATCATTCATTTAGTCGGACTTTCAACACGTACGCTTGGTAGATGAAGACTTGATCCGGGATCGCCGATCATTGCCCTGACGTACACATGAGCCACAATCAAAACCCGGGTAGATGAAGGTTAGGGCCAACCCCGGCCATAAATTGCTGCGGCCGCCTTCTGAATTATTGAGACGTGGTTCTGAGTTCACCATTTTAGTACCGAGTTTTGATAGTGGCGCACGTGGAACGTGGCAGACACAACGTCTTCGCAGCCGGCGCCGCCCTTCGCAGGCTGTGCCGTACAGATCCGCTGGCGATGAAGGCACTGCAAGCCTTTGTGGGGGCGCCCGGGGCCGTCCTTTGGACGGGAGCTTGGAGCTTGACTTCTATTGGGTTGGATCTTTAGACTCTAACTTTTTGGAAAATCAAGGCGGTTTCCACTAAACCCCCCAATGTGTTTTTGTTTTTTTTGCAGGGAGGTCAACACCAACCAAGGGAGCATTCAATCATTGAATCAGGTGTTGCAGTGTGGCCTCTCAGGCTCTCGCAGCGGTAGAGTCCATGGCCATGCGAGTCTGAAGCGCACATTGGTTGCAGAGCTAAATTCCCTCGCTGGTTGCCAAGAAGTGGGAGGTACCTCCAGTAGCTGTATTTGTCTCGCCCGTTTACAGGTCGTTTTAAATCTAGAGTGAGTAGTTTTGAACATGTTCACACACACACACACACTTGTAACGCTTGACCTCCAATAGCATGTGCCTTATGGGGGGAGGTCCTGGTTGTATACTGCAATGGTGTCGGTACGTTGGTGGTGGTAGTGTAGCCAGCGGGTGAAGCCATCAATGACACAATGTTAGACTTACTTTAACCAACAGGCACACAACGACCTTTGACATATACCCCGGAACTCAGTTTGACGCATGGATGTGTCTCAAAATAGGGAACCCAAAGAATCGATGTTGTATATTTTTTGGAGGGGCGGGCCCCCGCTTTGGCGTCCATGAGGCATGAGCGCCGTGCAGACCTTGCTGGTGCTTCGGGCCCTTTTCGGTCTCGAGGAGGCGGCGTATGGCTTTTGGAACCAAAAGAAACACCGCTTTCCGGGGCCAAATCCGCCTGAGCAGCTCTAAAACCCCCCCGTTACATCCCACGCAAGAGTTGTGTCACAACAAGAGGTTTATAGAGTCGCTCATCTTATCTCGCCACATGGGGGTTGAAGGTTTTTTTTTTCTTCCTGGAATGACCATTGGGGAAACCACCGAAACAGATGACCTTCCCCACGTTACGGGAATTTGAGGGCCAGGAATATTGAGCAGCCGCCACATACCCAAAAGGAGCTTTTGGCTTTGACCTGTTGTTCATCTTGCTTTCTGTCCTGCATCCCCTCTGCTTTCCTTGATGGGTCAAACAGGTGCCCTTGCTTCGCTGGCCATCTCTCAAGCGTGGTTTTCTTTGATTGGGAGAAATGTACCTGGAAAGGCAAGCTTGCATGCTCCGGGGTACTGAGGGTGCCTCAAGCGTAAAGCTGCGTCCCCAAAACACATGTTGGAGCCCCGATGGTAAAACGAGTTGGGGGTCAGGGTCAGATCGGCTTTTCCCAAGCTTAGCGCTGGCTTAGTATTGGTTAGGTGTATTATTGGCTTAGTATTGGTTTGTATCAGTGCTTTGGCTTCGAAGCTTGTCTTCGGTCCTCTTCGGTCCTCATCGGTCCTCTCTGCCTAGTATACTGGTTTTTGAACCTTTGAGCTGGCCCAGTTCTGTTTGGAATTGGTTTAGTAGTTGTTTTAGTTTTTTTTTTTTTTCCGCCTGGAACAAGATGCAGAATTGGGTGCCTTTTTTGGATTTAATTTCTATGATTAGGTGTTTGGGGTGGCCATGTACTACCCCTTGGCAATTGGTCGCATGGGCACTTCTGCATAAATTCGATATGTGATGATAGAAGCAGTTTGGGGGATGGGGTATGGCTTGCAGAAAATTGCAGGCTAGCTTCACATTCCGTTCCCCCCAATAATAAACGCAGACCCCCCCTAATAGTAAATCAGGTCTGGGGGGCAAACCATACTTATTAATATATAGGTTCCTTTGGTGTCCACCAGATTTCTCCTTCCCGGACACGAAACATGTCAAGACTGCAATTTCCCAGGTAACAAGTTTAGATATCACCAGTCAAGGTCGTTTTTTGTTCGTTGCGGTTCAAAAGTAAAGAGCTCAGTGTAAATTTAGAGTGACAATTTATGCAAGACATAAACGTAAGTTGGTAAAAGGTAAGTACCTAGAGTCTCCATGACCCCTAGAAAAGGGGGTCATGACCCCTTAATTTTAGGCAATGCCCCCATTTTTTTAAGGGTCATGGAGAGTCTAGGTACATTCAGAATTTGGTATGGGGCTGGTGCAAAGAGCTGTTGGGTCCTGGACCAATTACCCCCTAAGGCTGGGGCTGGTCCGCGCGAGAAATCTGAAGGTTCAGTATTGGTTTTGAATTGGCCTATTCTAAAAGTATTGGGGACCCGGCGGTCTGGAAAAAAATGTGTATATTAATAGGGTGCGTTTTAAAAGGGGGAACCAAGTACTCAGAAGGAAGAAGTACTGGACAAGGAGAGAGAGAAGTAGTGGCGGCGGCGCGTGTCGCTTGGGCTGGTCGAAGACCAGGGATGAAGCGTGGGCAACATCATCACACGCGGAGTTGTTCGGAGAAGCAGCACACTCTATATAGTATTATGGTACCCATTTTCATTTTCGGGGGACAGACTAGTTTTTTTGGAATCACTGTATTACATTAGGTTTCCTTTGATGAATCGGGCACTCGAACAATTGCAAGGCTTGCTGGGACGACTTTCCAAAAGCGAAGTTTTCTGCAAGTGTCCGCACTGTGGCATGCAAGGGCCATTACTGGCTGGTGCGATAGGCAGGGAGTGAGAAATGGAATGAGCCTTAGAAACCATCCAGGATCCAAGTGGTAGTTTCCATGGATTTCTGGGTTTCCCACATTCCCGGATGTCGCACTCCCAGACGCTCCAAATCCGATCAATACAGGGCCCTCAAACAGCCAGGTCTTGAGACCGGGTCCGAAAAACGCCAGTTGGCGGAGCCTCTGGGCTGTCAGCTCAACACATATTTGTTTCTACCTGGACTCTCCATGACCCTTAAAAAATTGGGGCATTGCCTAAAATTAAGGGGTCATTACCCCTTTTTCTAGGGGTCATGGAGACTCTAGGTATGTGTTTTTCCCCTTCACAAAAAGTGAGCCCACTGGTTCCCACTACCACGGAAGACCACGCAATTCCTTCGTAGGCCGAAGAGAGGCCGGCCTTGGATGGCTCAGCCGCTGTCGGGCTGCTGAACGCTTGGCCCGGGGCCCAAAAGGGGGGTGTTGAGGGACAGGGGCCCTGCGGGGTGCATGTTCCCTAGGTCCCCCAGCAGTGGGGAGGGTTCCCCTACTAAAATAGACTACAGAAGAAAAGGATACCCGTATTCTAACCTCTCTACTGGAGGACCTAGTTTATTTTCCAGATGAAAATGGCGGGGTGCACTTCCATATTATTGTTTTTAAAAGCTCTGGCCCGAGCACCTCCCGGTGGTAGAGCCGGTGAACAGCGAAGCTTGGGAGGCGCCATGGACACAGGTCTGACCAGCCTTGCTCTCGGCAGCAGGGCCACTTTGGTGGCGCGGGCGATCGCCGCCAACACAGAGTCGGGCACGGAGATGATGGGGCTTTGCCCTGAGCAGCGCTTCCTCGTGGACGCCCACATCGATCAGGACACGCTGGTCACTATCTACAACGCGGAGCTTTCGGCCGCTGGGCAATTGCCTCGGCTTCATTTGGACAATCATGCGGGATGGATCGCCCATTTGAAGCCCACCCATGGGGCTTTCTTCCAGCTCAAAGAGCTCTGCGCCGGTCTTGGTGGCTTCTCTCAGGGAGCCAACTTCGTGGGAATCAAAACGGTCGCCTGCCTCGACCACAGCCGGCTGGCATGCGATGCACTTCGGCTCCAGGGCCATGAGGTGGTGCATGCCCAGATGGAGGACATGGAGGCGCTCTTCAAGTTCCACCAAATCGGATTGGCTCAACCATGCCTGCTTTCGGCAGGCTTTCCATGCCAGCCATACAGTGCCCAGGGGGACCAGCAAGGAATGCGTGACAGCCGGGGGCAAACACTGATCTCCATCTTGAAGGCCTCCTGGTATTTGCAATCCGTGGGCCTCATCCTGGAATGCGTGCACAATGCCCGACACAATGTGGACGTGCAGAACCTCCTCGCGCAATATGCCAACTTACGAAGATGGCAAGTACACCACGTCACCCTTGACCTGCAAGACCAATGGGCCAGCAAGCGCAAGCGATGGTGGTGCATCATGATCCCAAAAGACTCACGAGTGCCCTTTTCTATGCACCCGTGGCCCAGCACCAATCCTTTTCCCAACGTGGGATCAGTCATTCAGGAGTGGCCTGTTTGGAGCAATGCTGATGAGTCCAACCTCCAGTGGACATCGGAGGAGGAGCAGAAGTACGGCGATCCTCAGTATGGCAGGGATCTGCGCCACCTCAACACAGCAGCACCTGCACCAACGGCATTGCACTCGTGGGGGGTGGCCTTACAGGCCTGTCCTTGTGGATGCCGATCCGGGCCGCTCTCCGACACCCGACTGCGGCAACACGGCCTCCGTGGATTTTCGGTCATCTCCAGCAGCACCGGCAAGAAGCGCTTCCTGCACCCGGGCGAAGCAGGTTTCCTGAACACCCTGATGCCTTCAACACCCCTCCCTGGACCGGCCAGGCATGCTCTGTGCCTAATCGGACAACTGGCAGCACCCTTGCAGGCGGTTTGGGTTTTCGGCCACATCGTCAACTGGGTTATCCATATCAACACTGGACGCCCAAAGCGCTCGCCAGTTGGAATGATCCAGGAGTACCAACACAAGCTCCTGCAAGACCGGCTTCTATGCTGGACCACACCGTCCATGTTCATGCCGCGCACCCTCACCCTCACTGAGGATGGAGAACCCGATGCCCTGATCACGCTAGACAAGCCAACTACTCTGGCTCAGCTCAAGAAGGCTGAAACCTCGCTCCAAGGGTGGGGAGCAGCAATCCGTGTCTACCCAGCCGGTTACAACAAAACCGACAATGAGCTGATCACCAGCGCAACAGACCGGCTTGAGTGCGCAGTCAGCCGCTCCACCAAACGCCAGGTACGCAACTACTACGAGACGGCTTCCTCCACTCGCCTCCGGGCAGCCGGACTGGCCACAGCCGACCAGACTTGGGATGACCTTGCGGTCCTCACCAACATCCACAATCTCATCAACTACAACGCCTGTCTTGATCCCCGTCCATGGACCGTCATCACGCCACACCAGGCACACGCACTGCTTGGGAACACCACTGTCCATTCTCGCGTCCACGACGACATCCGGGTTCCCCACACGGATCGCCTGGTCATTATTTTCCCTTGCAACCAGCACTGGACGCTGCTCACTTGCGAGCAGGAAAACAACCACACCCTGGCCACTTGCTGGGACAGGCCAGACTCACCAAACACAGCAGCTGCTCTCAAGCTTGCCACCGACCTCACAGCTATCTACGATTGGCCACCCATCCACTTCCAGCAACAACATGTCTTCGGCTCTGCCTGTGAAGGAGACTGTGGCGCAATTGCTGCTGCCCACTTTGGGTGGCACCTCCAACTGTGGGACCACATTACTCAAGCCCACCTCAGACGATGGCACCACTCCTTCGCCACGCTTAGCCAGCCTGGTGAACTCCGAGCAGGCGGCCCGCTCCTACCCAGCACACACTCCGAACTCAAAGACATCCTCATCTCAAAAGGAGTCCCAGAAGACGCTGCGCAGGACAGGACCGACCAGGCAATTGCCAAGCTCGGCACTGGGCCCATCCAAAAGGCCCTGAAAGACAAAAACTGCTGGCAAGCACTCAAAGCATTAGCATCCAGACCGGCTACCAGGTTCCGCTGGATTCTATACGACGAACTACAGGACCACATTGCATCACGGGCCAGCTCCGAACACGGAGCGTACATCCCAGCAGCCAAAAACAAAAAAGCCAAGCAGGGCTACAAGCCTCACAACCAGCCCGAACTCCACGTTGATCCCAACCAGCTCATCGTCCCCGACGGCATCTTCACAGATGACGAGGACAACAAAATCAGCCAGATTCCTCTTGCTGAAGTCAGCGCCAACAAGAGAGGCTTTGCCATCACTACAGTCGCCGATGCTATGCACTTCATCAACGACGCCCAGAGCATTTCCACGGATGCCCTTGCCATCATTACTACCTCTGAGCTCCCCACGCAGCCCACTGTGCAGCAAGCCGAAACCATTCGGTTCCCGGCGGTCTACACCGGGACCAACGAACCTGTCCTCCTGACAGGGAGCCTCATCCAGATCGGCGACATGACGGTCAAGCGAGTCACCAAATCCGCCGAACCCCTCCAGGATGAGATCGCCACAGCTACGATTCGGGTCAGCGTCTTTGCCGACGAGTGCCCTCACGACTGGCAGGCTTTCGTCAAAGCCCCGATCAAGTCCATCGTCAAGAACACGCCACTGCTCCAGAAGTGCCCAGAAGCATCCTGTAGCGGCAGATGTGGCAAATTCCACCCGGCCATCGAGGAACCCGTCGACTATGTCATACAAGACGTGTGGGCTTGGACTTATGCCTCGGCAGATGGAAAACGGACTGCCATCGAGCACTGTGTCCTCTTCCATGCGCACATCCGGGTACCAGAATCAGCCAGCCCACTCCTCCAGACCGTCTCTGGCAACAACGGCACTTACTTCGATCCACGTGCCCCTGATGGCAGAGCCATTGACCCACGATACACCGTGATCTGGCTGCCAGGCGCCAACATCCAGGATGCCAAACACCGGGCTCGCACATGCGACTCTGCCTTGGCCATCACTCGGCTCGGCAACAAATTCGGCATTCGCGTCCAGGAGCAGGACGAGAAAAGCGCTTTTGCCCAACTCCGACCCGGACACGAATATGTGCAGGTCAAGATCCAAAGCATCTACCGACTTTTTCCCCTGCCACACGGGATTCAGCGCAACGGCATCACCCAACTTCTGACACAGTGGGGATGGAGCGCGCGCCCACTCCAATCCGGACGCGGCTCAGCAGAAGGAGCAACCTGGGAAGTCGGTGCAGCCGCAGACCCACCCAGCTGGGTACTCCCTGGAATCGGCAGCGAGGTCATTGTCACCAAAGTCAAAGACGTTGGTCCAAAATCCAGCAGCAGTTCTACCTTGTGCGCCACTGGGCGCACCAGAAAGCATATCCAGCAAGGAGCCACCTCCAACCCCACCACTGCCGGCCCTCAACAGGACCCATGGCTCCTCGGCGGCGATCCATGGGCAAAATGGCACCACGCCAGCGGGGACATCACCATGTCACCAGTCGTCCCGCAACAGTCGGCCACCAGCTCCAAGAAAATCGACCAACTCGGCACGGCCCTCAAACAGGACATGCAGGAAGCCATACGCACGGAGGTAGCTAAAAACGCGGATGCCTCGAAGCTCATGCAACTCGAGGTCAGTGTCCAAGAGCTCCGCGACCAAGGCAAACGCTTCGAAAACTGGTTCCACGAGGTCAGCCAACATGGCCAGAAGCAGGGAGAAGACCTCAAGCTTCTGCAACAGGTCGTCACACAGCAGCAAGGCGACCTCACCGAGGTCAAACAACAAATCCGCAGCCAGGGAGACGCGCTCCAAGCCGCTGTTGGCAACATCAAGCACGACCTCTCCTCCCAGATCGACACGCAGTTCCAACGCTTTGAGGCCCTACTGGCCAAAAAAGCACGCACCGATTGACTAAGCCCGGATCCCGGAAGCGACCCTCCGGGAAGCCGGCTATGATCACAGGTCGCACCAGTCGCCTGATCCCCACCGCTGTGCTTTGGATTTCGCAGCTCTGCTCCTGCGCGGCTACGCCCATGCCTTACCTGGGAGAACCCTGTGCCCTGCTCTACTATAACAGCGCGAAGGTTTCCGGTCTGGAAACCTCTTGCGAGTCTGGGTCCGGGGGACACCCATGGGAGGGCAACCACAACCGGCACGCAGTGTGCTTTGCAACTGCTGCCAACGACCACCATCATGCTCGCCTCTATCGAATCGGGGAAGCACACAACCCTGGACCAACCTGGCCGCTCCCTCCCACTGAGGAGCTTCTGGCTGTGGGTACCACAAACCCCTCGGGATTGAACGGCAAGGGGGACCTCCAAATCCAACAAGGCCCAGGAATTTGGCATCTCGCCGAAACACAACTGTCCCATGTCACGGGACCCATTGTGCGCAGAAAGCTCGCGCAGCTCGGCCGTGCCCAACAGCGGCAGGTCCGATGCATTGAGGGTGCTCCTGCTCCGCTCAGAGCGCACTCCCACTGGGCTGGATCATGGACTGGAGTGCTCATCGCTACAGACCTTCCAGCACGACCCCTCACTCTGCCCTGGGACGCCGGCGTCTTTGAGACCGGCTCTCACAGATCGCCTGTTAGCCACCATCACACGTGAAATAGTGGTCGGACTCCAAGGAGTCCGGGTGGTGGCTGGAGACTTCAACCACGATGAGTCTACCCTACCACAAATCGCCCTCTGGAAGCAACACGGCTGGGTAGAGGCACAGCAGCTTGCCTTGGCCCTTTGGCAGCAACAGCCCCAGCCAACGTGCAAGGGTGCCACCCAACGGGACCTGATCTTTCTTTCGCCCGAGGCAGCCGCCTTGACACAACGCGTCCGAATAAAAGACGTTTACATGGAACACTCCTCGGTCATCGTCGATCTGTGGACCAAGGCCCAGCAGCAACAAATTCGAAGGTGGCGACAACCAGCCGCCATCCCATGGGGCTCCATCAACATCCCAGGATGGCACTCCGCCAGCCTTGCCCCCGTCCATGAACAGGAGACATCCACTGCGTGGTACCAGCATTTTGCCTACTCCTTTGAGAACTCCCTCAACGGCTACGTAGAGCTGGACCACAACAAAGACCTGCCTCGCCGCTGCAAAGGGCGTGCCAAGTGGACAGAACCTGAGCAAGTCCACACCACGGCGCATGCCATCAAATCAAGCCGCCCAGGTGAGGAGATCATCATGTCCAGCCTTGCCGGCACTGCTGTGCGGCAATGGTGCAAGCAACTACGACGACTCCAGAGCTATCTCCACTCACTCCGATCCAACGTGACCAGCATCAACTCCTCCCTCTACCGCGCTCAGCTCTGGGGGGCCATCACTAGGAGCTCTGGCTTTCGCGGCGGCTTTCACAACTGGTGGCCCAATCGGCAGCTGCAACTTCAAGGCAGCCCATGTAGACTGCCGTACTCACCGCCATCACTCCCCGTTGCTATCTTGATCTTTCAGGACTACCGCTCCAACTTCCGCAAATTCGAGGCCTGGCATCTACACCAACGACGCCAGGCTATCAAGCTCAAATACGACGAGCAAAGTGGAGCTCTCTACCACTACATTCGGGAGGACAGACAACCGGCCATCGACACGCTCACGATCGCTCGGGACTACACCATTTTGGCTGTAGACACGGAAAACAATTTTGTGCACCTCGACAAGGACATCTGCACCAGGGGCAATTCGGTCTGGTCCCTCCATGGAGAACCAGCCCATGTACAGGCCATTGCCTCTGATGTCGCCCAGGTCGACACCGACCGGCTTCTTTGCCCAGGGCACGGCATTGAGCAGGACTCCTTTGTCACTCACATCAATGACATCCACGCAGAGCTCATCGACCTCTGGACTTCACGTTGGAACACCTCAACCCGGCTATCCAACGAAGAGCTTACGAGAATTGCCAGCTTCGTCCAAGCCTACATCCCCAAGGGCCACTTCCCATGTGAGCCCATAACAGCTACTTCAGGGCACAGTCAGCTGCATCGCCAAGACCGCCAACTCCAAAGCAGCAGACAGTTACCGCCCAATCGTCATTTACAGCCTGATCTACCGCACTTGGGCGGCAATCCGCTCAAAGACCATCCTCAAGGGCGTCAGCCACTTGATCCACGACACAGCATATGGTTTCATGCCTGAAAAGGAGGCCATGCAATATGTCTTCGCCATGCAAGCACTTGTTGAGCTTAGCGCCCAAGCCGACCACTCGGCCGACGGACTTTGCGGATTCGCAGTCGACCTGCAACGCTGCTTTAACAACCTTCGCAGGGAACCAGTCGCCCTCATCGCGAAGGCCCTTGGCATCTCGGACAAGGTCCTCAATCCCTGGCTTGACTTTTTGCACAACAACCAGCGGCGCTTCGTCGTCCGGGGCAGCCTATCCTCCCCCATCGGATCTTCTGTCGGATTCCCCGAAGGATGCCCTTTGAGTGTTGCTGCCATGACGATGATCAACCTCAGCTTCCATCTCTACATGCAGGCATTTGCTCCGTCGACCTCAGCATATAGCTATGTTGACAACCTTGCGGCCACAGCCTACTCCCCTGCTACGTTAGCAAGAGGATGGTGTGCTCTGGAAAGCTTCTGCAATATGCTCGCCCTGCCGATCGACTACGACAAGTCCTTCGTGTGGGCCGCATCGGCTACCGACAGAAAATCGCTGCAGTCCTTCCCTTGCCGCACGGTCCGCAACGCGCGAGACTTGGGCGGCTGCATGACATACGGCAGCTCCCTACGCAACGCTGGTCTGGTGGACAGATGCCGCGGTCTCTCCGGCAAATGGCAGGCGCTTCGACGTGCGCCAGGCCCCCTGGAAGTGAAAGCCAGAACCCTGTGGACATGTTTCTGGCCGCGAGCCCTACATGGGATCGTCACTTGCCTCTTGGGTGAACAGCACATCCGGCGGCTTCGATCAGCAGCCGTAGCAGCTTTGAGTCTGAAGTGTGCAGGAGGCAATCCCATGCTGAGACTCACGCTTGCTTTACCTTTTCAAGCCGACCCCGGATTCTACCAAGCCCTCACGGTCTTCAGGGACTTTCGCCGGATTTGCCGCAAACAGCCAGCTCATGTCAACGAGTGGGCGCAATTCATGCGACAGTTTGATGGGCGCCTACTACCAGGACCTTTCTCCAAGCTGCTAGAAATCTGCGACCCGCTCAAATGGACGATCAACACTGTCCCCTATATCACCGACCATGACGGCCTTCACTTCAACTTTCTCACATGCTCGTCCAATGAGCTGACGAGCAGGCTTGAAGATGCGTGGGCGCAGCGTATTGCGCAACAAGTACAGCATCGCAACTCCATGAGCGACCTCAACGGCATCGACCACGCCTGCTCTACACGCCGGCGATCCAAGTACACACCACTCCAGGCGCGACTGGTATCAGCAGTGCAGGACGGGTCCTTTCGTGCTCCCGCTCATCATGCTCGATACGATCTGACCAAGAGCGCGCAGTGCCCACTATGCCTTGTCCCGGAGGACTACAAGCACCAGGTATGCAACTGCCCACGCTACAGGACCTGCCGTGCAGAGGACCAGTGGGTGGCCGACATGTGGGACTCTCTCCCAACCTGCGTCAGCCACCATTTGCTCGTCCCGAGAAACCCGTTTTTTGCCGGCATCAAGGAGCAGCTCCACTATACAGCTGACAGCTCTGGCGAGTTTCATCTCGAACCTGATGGCGCACAAGCATTAGCAGCCTGGGCGGCCATCGCACCGGATCGCGGATGTATCGCAGCAGGACATTTGTCAGGTACAGTACAGACAATCAGCCGTGCGGAGCTGACAGCAGTTATTAGCGCCATCCGGTGGACTATCAAACACAACTGCCGTACATGCGTTTGGTCGGACTCACAGTCTACCGTGCACGGAATTGACGCGCTGCTTCATGAGCCCACCGAAGCCCCGTCAGGTGAAAACGAGGACCTTTGGCACGCCGCAGCAGACTTACTCAGAACCACAACAGCCGGGACTTTTCAGATTCGCTGGATCCCATCACATCTTCAGGAAGCCGACTGTGAATCCCCTTTTGAGGAATGGGTCGCATGCGGAAACAATCAAGCTGACCATGCCGCCGTTACAGCCAACCGGAACCGATCTGCTGATTTTGTACACTTGCACAACCAGGCCAAGCAGTTCTTCAAGCACTGGGCCGGAATCTGTGATGCGCTGGAGCGCATTTACCTTCGCATCGCACAATGTACCCGTGCTCAGGGCGAGAACCTGCAAATCGACGAACAGGAAGAACCTGATCCAGCTGAACAGCCCGGTGGGCCTCATGTGCAATGGCATGACCGCCAAGGCATTTGGGCCGATCACCTGCCTGAGGACTGGACCTCATTTGGCGAGACAAAGCTGCTGGACCTTCCCAGTAGCTTTCTGCGGCAGTTCTTCGAGTGGCTCTTGGCCCTTGATGGGCAAAGCGAAGCTTGCGTGGATGTCAGCATGTTGGAATTAGTTTTGTTTTACCAGCACGGAGCTGGCCAGGCTTTTCCCATTGCCACACCTGATGGCAAGTATGAACATGCGACGCATGTCGCTCCGTTCGCCAGGCCTACCGTTGCTAGCCACCTGCGGTTGGTCAACCGCGTTTTGACCGCGTTTGCACGCCACTTTTCGTTGGAGGGCTTTCTTTCTTCGGGGATTGATCGCTCTTTTTTGTCGGTGCACCCTCCACAGAAAGGTGTGCGGATCGGCTGTGACCTGCACAGCATTAGCGCCATGAGACAACTCACGGCGGTTTTCACGGCCACGCGACCCATACGGGTCAGCGCGGACCTGGCACGGCCTGCCTAAAGGCATGACAGACTCCGCTCGCTGCACTGCGCCAGCCGTGCACGAGCGATTGCGCAAGTTGGAGTATTGTTTTTAAACGTCGAGGGTTGCGAACGAACGAATCCGGGTCTCTGAGCACGTGCGCGAGGGTCTTTAGGGACTCGAGGCTTGCGCGGAATCAGGGAAGCCGAGGTTGAGATGCTTCGACTCAATTGAGGTACCTTGCTGCTAAACCAAGACTCAAGACATCTCACTTGCACTTACAGCCAGATGCGGCACTTGGTTGATTCCAACATGTTGCTTGACACCAGACCCTTCTTGGTCGAAAGGATCCTGACGGAGTTTCGTCCCCAGAGGCCTTTTGCTGGTAGCCTCTTCTTGCTGGCCGTACAATACTGGGGTGTGTCATGTTTTCCATTTTGCACCAGGCCGCCCGTGAGCGTTCAAGTAAAACCTCACACATGGCAAGTGCCTCCACTTTTTCGCACAAAGGAGTTGTGCGAGCCCGCTGTTGACATATATATTCTTAACGCATTCAACAAAGAGCTGGAATGAGTGTTGGTCACATATCAATCAAAACCCTCCATAAATTTGATATGGTATAAATTTCAATAGGGCACTTGCCCAAAAGTGGTTTTACACACATCCCGAGCCAAATGATTTCCACCGTTGTTGGGGGTCATTCTTTTGCCGGTTTCTAGGGGTTATATCAAAGTCAGAGATTGGTGTTGTGTCCCTTGAACCTGCCACTTAGGATGTGACTTTGACAATGGTCTCCTCCAACTAACATGGCACCTGTGGGAAGGTACCTGGAAGATGAACAATTCCTTTTGAAGGGACCCCCTGTTAGTTGCCATGTTAGAGAGAAGGAGGCTAAAATAAATGGAGCCAGGTGGGTGTGGGTCAAAATTAAACCAGGGGACCGCAGGTTTTAGTCCATGTTTCCATTTACCAGGGTTCATTTTGGGTACCTATTTTTGACCCACACCCAGGTCGACTCCAAACCAGCCCTCGCTTCGCGTCCCGAGGCCTCGTGTGGCCTCTTCACCGGCCTCCGGTGGACTGCCCATGTGCGAAGCCGGCGGGCCACGGCCTCGATCGAGTCAGAGGAGGGGGCCTCAATTAGGTCTCCCAGTAGTGCCCTTTTACCCTCTGTTGAGGGAGGGTTTCCCTACTAAATTGACATCAGAAAAAAAGGTACCCTTATTCTAACCTCTCTACTGGAGCACCTAGTCAACTTCGCGCTTGAATTGATTTGTGTGTGTGGCCCATTGGTTTCTTTGACGCGTTGTAGCAAATGTGTTTGTTTGCTTCTTTTGTAGCCAATTGGTTTCTTTGTTTTTGCGTAGCCAATTTGTTTCTTTGAGCTGTGATCAATCAAGGATCCCAAGTCCCAAAAGTAGCACAGTTGGGTTGATGAACAGCATACTGCTAGTGCTGTGGCGAGAAAAAGACACCGGGAATTCCACAGGCTGGGACACTTGAAGGATTTGCCTTTGCTTGCGCTGCCGTTCGTGAGCTCAGGGCTGAAGAGGCGGACACGGCGTCGTCGGCGTGAGAGTTCGGAGGGATTTGCTCCGGCCAACTTTGTACTTGGACACGTGAAGACGTGGTGTGAGACTCCTTTACCAAATTATTCGAGTGATCAGGCTGGTTAGTTGCCTGGTTGTTGAGCTGAGAAGCAGCAGGACGTCATGGAACAAGTGAACTTGTTGTTCTATGTTGTGCGACTCACCTGTTTTGGATCCTCGATTGATTGCCCTGCCTGATAGAGCTGTTGCACCTTCAACGCGGAGGAGTGCAACAAAAGGCAACACCCCATGTCAATGGAACGTCAGGGTTATTCACAACTCTGAAACTATCCATTATCATCATGGTCTATAGCTAGGTCCCCCAGTAATGCCCTTTTACCCTTTTTTGGGGGAGGGTTCCCCTACTAAAATAGACCTACGGGTAGATAGTTGGGTAAGTGGCTTGGTGTTCCTTCTGTCTTTGAAGCTTGGTTTTGCGTGGATCTGCTTCATGACCTGTTTTCCAAGAGCCTAAGACACCAGATCAAACCTTAAAGCCCCACAAATTCATGAGGGGTTGGGCCAAAAAAGCTCTTGCCTAGCATTAAGTATCCCAGTGCTTCCAAATACCACTATAGTTGGCAACCGAAAATGGCTACGAATCAAAGTAGGGAACCACCTCATTTGTTGTGGTGGACATGAATCCCCACCTAAATGATGTTTACCAAAGTTTGTTTTTGGTTAAAATTCACGTTTATATAGCAGTGGCTCAAAAAGATGTACCCAAAATGGCCCCGTGGCAAATGGAAACCACGACTACCACCTGGGTAACCCCAGCTCTTTAATTATGAGCCACACCCACAAAGGAGCACGATATCCCGAAGCATCCTTAACTGGTACAGCCCTGGGGTTCAAACCACCATTAAAGCAATGGGGGCGAATATAACTATAATATAACTACCTTTGTTCGCCTATGATCTAAATGGAAGCAACCATTTTTTTAATTGGGGTTGAACCCTAAGACCCTCAGACCCTCGAACCCTCAGACCCTCAGACCCTCAGACCCTCGAACCCTCAGACCCTCAGACCCTCAGGGACAGGGTCAGCAGGACAAACAGCACTGGGTGGGTTTTTTCCGTTTCTCCCCGCGCCAGTCGGCGCACTTCGAGTGGCTGAACTTCGAGTCGGAGGCCGACATGACGGGAGCCCCAGGGCGAAATGGCGGGCAACTGGCGCCCCAAATTTTGCCCAAGGAAGGCAAGGAAGGTCACCTAGGTTTTTTCAGCAGGGCCCTTGTACCAACTTGTTTTTTGGGGGAGGGAGGGTTCCCCTACTAAAATAGACTTCAGCAAAAAAGGGTACCCTTATTCCAACCTCTCTACTGGAGTACCTAGTCACTCCATGTTCGGGGTCGCCCGCGGATTTTTTTCGGGTGGAGGAGCCCCTATTTTTTAAGGGTTAGAAAACGACTTTAGGTAGAGGCTTATTGCTTTTTCGGTTGAAACGGAGGAGTCGACATGGTTCCAAGGGTTGATTCCCCATTCTATACTCATTGTTCCCTTTGGAAGCCACCCATTCCAGGGGATTGGCCCATTCTTTGAATCTCAGAAGATAATGATGAAGGTACAGACTAATGCACCCAGACCTGTGACGATTTTTGGTGCCCCCTTTTTTCATCTTGGGCGGTTTTTTCTTCAACGTCGAGCACCCAAACAAAACACGGGGGGCCCCCGGGCCCCCGTTTTCGGCCCATTGGCTCAAGCCGCCTGAGGCGCCACGCGGCGTGGCTGAAGGCTCGCAGCCGGGGCTTCCGGCTCCCCGCCTCCATCTCCGCCCGGGCCTCCGGCTCCGGCCAAAGGGTCTGAGGTTTCTGTGGCGGGCGCCCGGTTTTTTCCGCTTTTTTTGTTTTTGCCCCCCCCCCCCCCCCACCGGCAAGAAATAGGGGCTTTTGGTGTCCTTCTAAATTGTATGGAAGGACACCAAAACGGACAACCATCTTAAAATTTTTATTTTTTGTTTGGGGGGGGACAAAGAAGTGGTGGTGTTCCTTTTTGGTTTGCTTCTAAATAAGAAGGACACCAAAAAGGAAAGCCACATTTATTTATTTTTCGGGGGTGTTATTTTGTTGAGCACATTTTGGGGGGGTGGTTTAGAAGTGGAACCCAAAATGAAAACCACCATTTGGGGGGAGGCGTGGTTGAGAAGGGTGGAGTTTAGAAGGAACCCAGCAGGAAAACAGCAGGAACACCACATCTTTGTTTGGGAGGGAGGGGGAGGTTGGCCTATTTTAAGACACACAATTGGATTCGCTTCTTAAGGGAAAACGTTTCAAGTTGGTTGCATGTGGACAGGCCAACCATAAAGAATACGAAGATGTGCTTCATGTGTGTTCTTCTTGGCTCTTCTCGGTCCTTCGTATGCTGTTTCTTGTTTCTCGTCCCGCGCCGATGCTAGACGTTGCTTGGCTCCGGCGGTCCAACCGCGCGCGGCGCACGCTGCATGAAGGTTTCGGATGCCACAAATGGAAGGAAACTGCGTTGGCAACCCTCTCCGTGGTTGTTGTTGGGAACCATTTGTTTTAAACAAATGTTGCTTATTGGTTTAGTAAAAAATCCACACTTAAGGTTTATTTTTTTTGCTCCCCTTCCAACGTCAACCAAGGAGACTCTGACCAGTTGCCCATTCAGTGTGAGAACATCTGGAAGGCAGCTGTAGCTGCTATTCCGTCTAAGGAGAGGGTCCCAAAGTTGAGAGGGTCCCATTCCTGTCGGGTTTTTCCTTTCCCACCTCAGCCGAAGGCCTAAGTCTCAGGCAACTTGGGAAGTGACTTGCCGAGGGCCAGGGCGAAGGGCCACGGGGCAGGTGCCCACGGAAGACCGGAAATCAGAGCTTCCTTGGTTTGGACTGTAGGATTTCAAAGGCATGTGCTTGCGCGTGTGTTTCCTTTTTTGGTTTGAGAGAGACCTCTTCTTGAGATCTAGAGGAGCCCTAAAAAAATCGGGGATTGTCATACCGAGGGCCCCTTTCTCCGTGAAAAGGCGGGATCAGGCGGCACAGCCCAAAGGGAAACAACGCATTTGCGGGGTCTGAGACGGCTTTCAGGTCCTCACGCTGCCGGGCAGCGCGTCCAGCACGGGCCGGGACTCCGCATATTTGCACATCGTCCGGCGCCCGAAACGAGACTCCGGTCGTGGGAGATGTCTGGACAAATTCCATTTGCTCAAGACTTTGTTTTATTCCCCTGTTGGTTTTGAATGGAATCTGGGCGTGGTGGCTTCTTTTTTCTTGGTGTTTAAAGGGACCAAAGAAGGCATAGGGCCGGTGGGACTTGAACCCACAACTTCCCATGCCTGGAGTGCGTGGGCACGCTGCCATTGCGCCACAGCCCCAGATAGCACATCTGCTCACTTTTCAGTAACTGCATACAAGGGATTGGAAAGATGCGCCTAGTGAGCTTTAGGCTTTAGGTGAGCGAAAAGTCATACAGAAACGTTTGACCACTGCGTGCTTATGGCTGCAGGCTCAAATGCATGTAAGAAGATCAACGGAGCCGTGCAACCAAAGCGTCTTATACTACAGGTTTCACAGGGTCTGGAAGAGAGGATTTGTTCAACTACATGCTGCAACTATCACAGAGTTGTATTTGGCAAGCATAGAAAGTGGACAGGCGGATTTTAGGAGATTCTAGTCTTCCAAACCCCTGGAGTTTTTCCCAAGAAACCAGGACCTACTCAAGCCCCAGCTTGGCAAAATGAGCGAGCCTGTCTCCGGACCCCAACGGATCCTCAGAGATAGCACGGCCCGAGATGTGCTTTTGCATTTGAGCTGAAGGCAGTCAACCACGCAGTGCCGGGGGCTGAGTTTCTTCTTTGTGGGCGCCAGAGTGACGCGGTGTTGCAGGATGTTTCTGCGTTGTTGGTTTGATTGATATGTTGCTTTGCGCAGCAAGGCAAGGCGTGTCCACATAGTGACTGACGATTGACTGTTTGAAAGGGAATTTCAACAACAAAAATCGGGAGCTTGCCCAGGGTCGTTGTGGGCCTTGGCGGTTGAGGTCGGCAGCCCAAATTTGTTCCATGCATTTCTTGCATGCCGATGTTTGAGATGGTGCCATGTGCGAATCCAGTGAACTACGACTTTAGCAAGATGATTACTCCACCACCTAGTTTGCCTTACACTTGATGCTGATGCTACAAGTACTTAGTTACTTGCCCACTTTCTGTTTGAACCAAGCTGTGCTTGCTTGATTCCTCTTCTTTTGTTGGCCCAGGCCACCACCCGGCAACTTATTTTTGTGGACGCAGGACTGACGCCGCCGCCATCGTGCCGCTGGTGGCTGACCTGCCGCTGGGAGGAAAAGACGGTGCAAGCGCGGCAGTTGGGTGAGGCTTATCTTCGACAAGTCGGAGAAGTTGTTTGGAAACATGTATATGGTTCTATGATTATTATTAGTATCATTATTAATACTGGTATAGTTTTTGTTTTACCTTCTTGTGTGGCAGCTTCCCCAATACGATTGCTCAACCCCAAAGTGGGCTCCCGTCACCTTGCAACTGAGTAGCATCTCTGCAAATGGTTGCAGGTATGTCAGTTGCCTGCGCCTTCTTGTCCTTACATTGGTATTTGTTGGCGCTTCCAATCTGAAGAAGTGGGAAGCAGCTACCAACAACAGGCAATGCATTGAAACAAAATCAGAGTCATGATTCACCGCGCTATCAATGACTAGACAATATTCTTCTCCAAAGAGAACATGGAGTTCAAAGAGGAGATCCCAAGCAAATATCCTCTAAGCTGTTTTTGGTTCCATCGTCACTTGCAGGAGCTCGGGTAACCCTTAGTTATTTGTTTGGATTGGTTTGGATTATTGGGCTGGTTTGGGGATTTGAACCCCTGGTTCTTGCAGAGGGTACATGGAAAACCCCTGCAATTTCACCAAACCACCGATTCGGCTCCAAACCACCAATCAGAGGGCAGAGGAGCGTAAACTTGAGCGGTGCGAGGCTGGAACTGCACCGGGCAGCGAGAACTTTGGCAGCTTCCGAGGACCTTGAGGCAGAGTGATGACAAAGCGATGGCAGGTTCAAGAAATCAAAGCAGGGCTGAAAGTTGAAAGTAATCAACTACAATGATATATGCTTGTTTGCTTCTTGTTTACGTTTGTGCCTGTTTTGGGTTGTTTTAAGTGGAAAGCAAAGAGAAACCAATGCGGTTGGGCGGTTCACCCGATTGGAGACAAACCAAATATCCCGAAAAAATCACATCTCCATGTCCTGCTCCCTGCCGCTGAAAGCGGGTCTAGGATGGTTTGGGGTTCCAAGGGAGGGTTCCGGAAGATTCGCGGGGTTTTTGGGGGGCCCGTTTGGTTCAGGCCCCAAGAAGTTCCATGTTGAAGTTGAAGCACACCCACAATCTTGCCGGGTCTCAGCAGGGAATGAGGAAAGGACCCCTATAAAGCATCCCCCCATGGTTTCTGTTTAGGGAACCCCTAGGTTCATTCCCAACATCCGGAATAGGGTGATTCCCTGCTGAGCACCAGCCAGTAAAATCTCCGCTTGGGGCTACCTCCCTGGCCAACCAACAACCATCCATGAGGTTGACGCATTCGATGCCACTACGCTCAAACTTGCAAGTTGGTGTCCTTGAAAGCGCCATTCCAAAAGAAGCTCCGATTTTTGGAGCCACCCGACGTGACTAAACAATCTTAGCGCGTGTCTCATTCTGAATCCCCCAAATTGAGTTTTCTAGAATTAAACATGTTTCGTTTGGTTCCATGTCACGCAGAGAGTACCCACACTTGCATTTGTCTCAAATTCGGATACCCCGCAAATGGGTCGATTCCTTTCGCCTGCCCTTCAACCATCCAAACAGGGCACCCCTATTTTGAGACGACGCATTGAATACGAGTTTTCGTTTTCGTTGGTTTCGCTGTCAGACCCACCCCCAAACAAACAAACAAACAAGCAGATTGAACTGCCCTCAAGAAGTTCCCTTGCAAACCCCACCCTCAAGAAATGGTTGCGGGTCAACACCAATGTTAAAACCTATTTTTTAGTGGTTGGATTGGGATGTTCACTGGGGGTACGATGTGGATTTTGACCCATGCCCAAATAGCACTGCCCTCAACGCCGCCACCCCCCTTCGACCGTCGACCACAGCGCCTCGCAGAACGCCACAGCTTTGGGAGGCCTCCGCCGGAGCGGCGCTGCGGAGCTGTCGCCTGCCCCCGGCGCCGGATGGCTTGGCTATCGCCGAGGCTCGGCGGGGGGGGGGGGGTCAAACGACTGGTGCAAGAGATGCAGGGAATGAGACATGGCCATGGGTCAAAATCCAAATCGTACCCGCAGTGAACATCCCAATCCCCACTGAAATAGGTTCCAAAATGGGTGGTGAATTCACCTACCCCAAAATGGGATCCCAAAACGGTTTTGACAACCACGGTGTGCAACATTGCTCATAACCCCGATTCAATCCATCCAACTGGTGGTTTGCTTGTGGGAGAACCTGATCTCGAACCCTGCCATTGGGATATGGGCTTGACATCCGACTCGTGGAGTCTGAGGCCCCAATTTGTTTCCATTGTGTGTCTTTTAGAACCCCCTTTTGGCCGGGGGGGGGGGGGTTCCCCTAAAACAGGACAACCACAAATTTGGCTGTTGGTTTCGCCTTTTCGCTTTGGGTTGACTACTGAACATAGTCAACACCGAAAAGCCTTTTTTCTCCAGAGTCGCTGTGATTAACAGCCTCCTGCCCTTTGAGGTTTCTTTTACCTGGCACTGGTAATATGGGTGTGGCTCAAAATGAAACAGCTGGGGCAAACCGCGGCTTTTAGTCTGTTTTTCCATATGCCATATGACATTTTGGGTACCAGTTTTGAGCCATAGCGATATGGCTCAAAGATTCTAGGGAACCCACGATAATGTCAACCAAAGTCTGTCAAGCAGGTAGCTGGTGTGCTTTGGAATTTGGGCCCCACAAGTTGCGCAAGGGAAGGCTGACAACGCACCCACTTGTGAGCCATGATCAAATGGCAATCCTGTCACATATCTCATGCCTGCTTAGTTTGTGGAATAGGAACCTTGCAACGATCAGGGTTGTACGCACAAGCGGGTTTGCACAACATCTTACGGGATGCAATAGGTGCTTACGAGTCCCGCCATGCGGCACTGTCAACAAGCATAGTTTTGTTTGGTTTTGGTTCGTCCTGCGTTTTAGTTTGTGCCTGGGCCTCTACTGCTATTGGGTTGGATCTTTAGACTTTATGTTTTGGATTCCCCTCATATTTCCTTTTGACCAGCAAAAAGTTTCACTTTTTGCTGGGGGATCTACAGCACCCAAGGGGTCGTTCAGGCAAGATTGCGGCATGCGGTGCTGGACAAGCGCGAGGACGAAGGCAAATGGAGCCAGACGTGGTTGGAAGGGAGCCGTTGCGGAGATGGGGGATATCCAAGATTGCCCTTTTAATACGAAGGAGCTATCAGGAGTTCTCTGGCAGCGTTTCTTTTTAGATGCCCCAGCTGCATCCTTCAGAAATGCGCTTGGCTGTGGGTGGGCAATCCGCTACAACGACGCCACGCATGGTGTCCCTTGCACACGGTGAATCTATTCCCTTTGGATCTGTCGTTGTCGGGGCTTCTGGGAGCCTCAGGTTGAGCTTTACAAAGCTGTCCAAACATCTACAACATGTGTGTGACGTGTGTCTGCGCGTGTTTTGTTTTTTGTTATTATTAGTGTTATTATGTATTATTATTATTATTGTTGTTGTTATTATTATTGTTATTTTAGTTTTTATTATTATTAGTATTATTATTATGAGTATTATTATTATTATTAGTATTTATTATTATTATTGTTGGTGTTGCTGTTGGTGTTATTATTATTATTATTGATGTTGCTGGTGTTATTATTATTACTATTATTATTATTATTCTTATTATTATTCTTATTATTATTATTCTTATTATTTGTATTCTTATTATTATTATTATGTGTATTCTTCTTCTTCTTATTATTATTATTCTTATTATTACTATTATTATTATTATTATTTGTATTCTTATTATTACTATTATTAGTATTATTATTATCATTATTATTATTAATTAATTAATTAATTAATTAATTAATTAATTACTATTATTGTTAATTATTATTGTCAAGCTCAAGCTCGTTCTTTGAAGGTATTTAAGTCATAAATCTCGAAGAGTCGCAACTTGGAAGCTTGTTTTCACGTGTGTGTGTGTGTGTGTGCGCTTGCGTGTGCGTGTGTGCGTGTGTGCGTGTGCGTGTGCGCGTGCGCGTGCGCGTGCGCGTGCGCGCGTGTGTGTGTGTGTGTGTGTGTGGTGTGTGTGTGTGTGTTTGTGTGTGTGTGTGTGCGCGTGAGTGTGTGTGTGTGTGTGTGGGTGTGTGTGTGTGTGTGTTTGCCAACCTTCAAGCCAGCTTCTTTGCTTCCCAGGTGGGATCCTGTGTCAGTTGTCGCATGAAACAACAGGTGGCTGGTGGCCCCACTCCAAGCATCCAAGCATCCAAGACTCTGTCTTCCCGCTAACCAACCATTGAACTAAGCAATCAACATACTAACATTTCGAGCAACCATACCAGTAGCTCGAGCAACCAACAATGGATCAATCAATCAACCAATCAATCGACCAACCAACCGACCAACCAACCAGCCAATGCGTCGAACGGCCAACCTAGCTAGCTAGCTAGCTACCTACTCACCCACCTAGCCACCTACCTATATATCTATGCCTATCTGCCGACCAAACCAACAAACCCAACCAACCCAACCAACCAAACCAACCAACCCAACCAACCCAACCAACCAAGCCAACCAACCAAACCAACCAACGATCGAGCCACGATTCAACAAACCAGCCAAACAGCCACACAGCATACAAAGCCAACCAACCAAGCAACCAAGCACCGAAGCAACCAACCAACCCAGGAACCAAGGTCGAGCACTTGCCCGGCCCGAGAAACTCGGCTCTAGGCTGGGAAGATCGACTGGACCTGGCCCACAACAGCTGCCCTCCACGGAAGCGAGGCAGGGAGTATTTTGGGGACGAGGGGGGGGTCAAACGAGCTCACTATACGTAGTGACCTTTGTTTTTGGGGAGTAAAGTCACTCTTGGAGGGAAACATGTTTCTTCCATTTGCTGAAATGATGATTTGCGTTTTTCCCTTGGTTGGTTTTAAAGGGAATCTATCACTACTGGAAATGTGTTTAGTTTTTCCTGGAGGAAACGAAGGCCCTTGAGGGGATACCTGAATTTAGGTCTTTGGAATTCTAAGCACGTTGTGTTGCAGCCTCTTTAAATCTACGAGGCTGACAGCCGCATGTCGAGGCGTCAGTTTCGCCTTGCTTCCCAAAGGCTCCGAGAAGAACCACCCCCCCCCCCGCCCCGGTTGGGTCCCGATCCCCGATCCACGATGCGAGTGTTCGCTTGGCCGCTCGCCCTGGGAAATGCGGGCTGAATTTCCCAACATCAAGCAAGCCGAAGTGAAACGCCATCGGTTTGTCTCAAAATCGAGTTTGCTTTGGGGGTTGCGTTTTTCTTTGGGGGGGGGATGCCCGCATTTCTTGGGGGAAAGCCCAGGCTGGATGGCTTTCCTTTGGCCTCCTCTCGGCTTTTCTCGGCTTCGCGGACTGGGGCGCGCGGATTTGCGGAGGCTACGACCACTACGTGAAGTTGGCGCCAAGCGCCGGTCGCCTGCTGGAGGCCCCTCGAACCGGGGGTGTCCTTTTTGAGGGTACCTGGACCCTCAAACCAAACAAGGGACTTCACCTCGAGATTGTGGGGCAATAACCCAAGTTTTGAGGGAACTTGTTCTTGTTGGTTCCCAGGCATGCGGTTCCTTAGCTTCTTAGGCTATAGTTGGTGTAGAGTTTAGTGGTCGGGAGCCCAGTTTTCAGGGTATACCCACCTTCGGCTTGGTGAAAGCTAAAGGAAGACCATCCATTTTGTGGGTTCAGCCGTTGCAAAAAGCAAGCCCATTTGGTCTCCGGCAAAAAACGACTTGCCCTCCATGCATTTAAACCAAGCCCAGAAAGGTGGTGCCCCAAAACGTGGCACTGTGACTCCTCGTAGAACTTTGCTCGATGCCGGTGAACCAATTTAGCAATACATACATTGTTCATTGCGCAAAACATTGCCAGTAGCTGGACCGTGGACAAAGCATGGACAACCCCTGGTAAGGCCTCAAAAAACGTGGAACGTGGACATGAGTGGACAGCCCTTCCGAAAAGCGAGGGACATTTCGTGCAAGAGAGTATCGTAGCATTGGTTTCGCCGAAAGAAGTGCAGGTTCACGGAAACGGTGTCGACAAATTCAAGGGAAAGCACAGGATCGTGATGCTACAGGAGTTTGTTCAATCTGCAGAACCACATTTTGGCAAAGCAAAGTTGGGGAGCAAGTGCAACATTGGGGAAGGGGTACTTTGCATGCTCAGCATGATGCGGGCTATCTCTGCAAAGCTGTTGGATTTTGAGGGCTAGGTTTAGGGTTGAAGATTGATCAAGTCATGGTAGCTTACTCAGGGTGTGAACCGCAAGTCATAAAGACTGGGATGAGATTGACTCAAATGCTAGCTGGCAATTCTGGAAGAGGAGAGAGACAGCTGTTGTACACTCACGGCGTGTCACCTTTGCATGTCCCCTTGCAGACTCGTGAAGACTGAGAAAGGATTCCAAAATCCAATGTGGTTTGCATGGCCCACGTCGGACTGTGGTCACCAGCTTCTGCCTTGTTCACTTCCAGACGTTCTTGTCGGAGGGGGGATGCTCTTTTTGATGCACACCGTAGTCTCCTGGTCTCAGATCGCATCGCTGCTTGGGCCACATTTGTTTCAACCTCTCATGCCCCCCCCCCTTAAAGGGGATCCACAAGGGAGGCCGTTCAAAAAGCAGTGCATTTAACATGCCCAGTGGATCCGAGTTGCTAGTAACCAGACATTTCCCTCGCAATATTTGAAGGGCGGTTCGCATTGGTGACCGACTATACAGGTACCTGGACCCTCGTAAAGTTTCCTTAATTATTGCCCCAAACTTATAGTATGAATTCCCTTTTTATGGGTAGTTTGAGGGCCCAGATAAACTGAAGTACCGGGATGGTGTTTTTGACCGTGGAAGGCTGGCGCCGGCGTGACCGGAGTGCCCACTGATCACTTGATGGTGGCAAGGAGCTGAGCTTGCAGAGGAGTTCTATGCCTTGGCCGGCTTCTCGCTACCCCACTAGCTTACCTGTAACTATAGATGGGTCTGTTGTTTTCAAGGGTACCCAGGACGGCGACCAAAATGGGTGTGTTTTTGCTGAAGGTACCCCTCTTTGTTTGTTTTTAAAGGTAAACCAAAAGGAAAGCCACCATTAGCGGGGAGTCTCCGAAACAGACATGCCCAGATTTACAAGTTGCCCACAAAACACACATATTGGATTTTTGGTTGGTTTTCGCATGGTTGCTTTCCTGTATTGTTTTGCTACCTACAATGCAGCAACAGGCTGAATGATATGACATAGCTCCGACTCCCACTCATGGAGACATAATTTGGGGGTGGCCCCGGACCACTAACAGTGAGCACAAATAGGAGCACAAAAAAAAACACCACAAAAAACAAGCAACTTTGCTCTTTTTTAAATTTGGTACCCGTGCAGGTCTGAAACCTAAACTACTCGTTCTGCATCTTGGGGGATAGCTCCGGGGACCTTGAAATAAAGTGATTCAAAGACTATTTGCACTATGACTTATTAGTCCAGATACAATGGGAAAGTTAAATTGGCACACGCAACACGACGGCTAGCGTGGCTGTTGCAACATTCCCTTTCCGTCCTTCCTTTCTGTTTGGCTTGGTCGCTGCTGCTTCCCACAACACCCCCTCCCAGTCAACCTCCCCCCAGCGTAAGCCAGAGCCTTCCGATTCACAGCCCCTCCCGGCCTTCTCTCAGCCTCCGCTCCCAACCTCCTCCCTGCCAACCAAGCTGCCCTCACCCATCCAGCCCCAAACCTCCTTCTTACCTGCGGCCCTCACCCAAACCCCCCCACCTCTCACGCAAACATCCAGCCCACAGCAACCCCCTCCCCTCCGTCTGCCCTTCTCACCAACCTTCTGTCTGTGCTTTCTTCCTTCCTTGTTTCGTTCCAAGAGTGTCGCGGGGAGCACTAACGGTTTTTTTTGAGGGGGAGCACTAACGCACTAACGCGTTTTTTAATTTTTAAGGTGTCCCGGGGAGGCCTGGGGAGGGTCCTGGGGCAAGTAAATTGAATTTCGCGGTCTGAAGGGAAAGTAATTTTGAAAAACCGGCCCGCCGGCCAAGTTTTGCGGTGCTTTTTTTTGTGCTCCAATTGGAGTTTTGCGGTGGTCCTTTGTGCTTTTTCTTGTGGGTTCCGTGGTGCTTTTTTTTGTGCTCCCGCTGGTGGTTTCCCGTGATGAAAAGTAGTAGCGGAGTCTGGGCGGGTGGTAATTGGGGTTTTGTGGTGGTCCCTTGTGCTTTTTCTTGTGGGTTCCGTGGTGCTTTTTTTTGTGCTTCCGCTGGTGGTTTCCCGTGATGAAAAGTAGTAGCGGGGTCCGGGCGGGTGGTAATTGGGGTTTTGTGGTGCTTTTTTTTGTGCTCCCGATTGTGCTTTTTGTTTGTGCTTTTTCTTGTGGGTTTCGCGGTGCTTTTTTTTGTGCTCCCGCTGGTGGTTTCCCGTGATGAAAAGTAGTAGCGGGGTCCCTTTGGAGGGTAATTGGGGTTTTGCGGTGCTTTTTTTGGTGCTTTTTCTTGTGCTTTTTTTTGTGCTTTTTCTTGTGCTTTTTCTTGTGCTAGTTTTACGCTTTCCTCTGGAAAATCCGTCCGAAAATTTGCCGAAATTGGCCAGAAGCGCGGGAGCCGGCCGGAGTCAGCGCCAGCTCGGCCAGCTCGGCGCTGGCGCCAGCTGGGCCAGGGGCCAGCTGGCCTGGCCGGGCAGGGTGGGGGCTGCCAGCCAGCAGACTGGCCTGCAAACAGCTGTCTAGGCCGCAAGGGCAAACGTGGCAGTGGCTCCCCTGGCCCTGAACCTGTCTTTCAGGACCTTGGGCTCCTCCACCAGGCCCACAAACGGAAGAAGCTGAAAGACAAGACGCTCCAACGTGTTTCTGGGCGAAGCGGCCAGCTCCGCGCTGACTGCGCCACTTCCTGCCTGCTTTGGATTTCGCTCTTTGTCAGATCAAGATGTCAGAACTTGGTGTTAGCGTTAGCGACTTGCATTCAACTTGCAGCGACGGCGGAAAAGTGGTAGTCATAGTTGCTGTCTAGGCCAATGTTTATTTGCGATATATGTTTATGCTATGTCTATGTCTCTGTCTATGTTTACGACTCCTGAACCAGCTTTAAACTTTTCCTAGGTCTCCTAAATCCGAATGCACCTACAGTCCAGTGACAACCCCAAAATCGCAGCACTAGAAACCAGTAGGGATAGAACCGTATTTGGGCCTGGGCATGAAAAAACACCGCTCTACTCTCCACTGCATCATCATATAGACCAAACAAATACGCAACCTAAAATTGGTGGGGCGTGCTTACCCAAAACCAATTTGGGCTTGCTGGTGGTCATTTTTGCTGAGGTATTATGTATACATGGCTTTATTTAACTGTTAGTGCTCGGGGGCACCCCCCAAGACATAATACACTCACCATCGGGTGCGAATTGTTTATGTGCTTTAACAAATGGATTTGGGTTAATACATAGGAACACCCGCTTAGTCTGGCAAAACTGGGAAGTGTCCACCATCATTGGAAGGCCTAATTCTGCCAACGAGGAAGAACATCAACCCGGACAAACCAACATGTGTGCATTTCAGTAGCTATTGAAATGGTACCCTTCCCACTTGAAAGTCCTATCCAAGCAACTAGCCATGACGGTGTCATTAAAAAGGGCTGGTATCCAATGTGGAAAAAATGTTCAAGGGCATGTGTTTATGTTAGTGCTTGCTCCAGCTCAATTAACGAGTTGGGCAAGCTAATGTGATTGCAACAAACATTAGCCAACCGGCTAATGAACAAGCGGCTCACATGTTGAGCAAATCGTGCTATTCCCAATCCAGGCGCAACTCACCGTGGCTGAACCATCAAACGTGGGGTGCACACATTACATGGTGTTTACAGGTTCATTCCAATCATCCCTGTTGGGGTCTCATGTTGATTGCAGCCACGAAGCAAAGAGCGAGGACTTTGTTCAATTGCCCTAGGGAGAGTGCCCTTTGAATGAAATTAAATCCCCCTCCCCGCCTTACCCAAAACGCAACCCCTGCGCGTCTGCACCATGACACCATGTGGCCGGCCGGCTCGGTCCCATAGGCGGCTTTGACGGTGGCGCTCAGCGTCGCCGCAAAGATGCCGGAGGCGAGACATGGCGAGACGGGTCTCGGGGCCCCGTGTGTTTTTTGAGGGGTTCCCTTTGCAGGTTTTTTTTTTGTCGGAAACCAAGAGGCGCATCTAGCAGTTTGGGCTGCCCCCATGTTGACACATACAGACACACAAAGCACACACACACACCACACGCACACATGTGCGCGCGAACTTGTTGATCATTCGGCGAGGTTGCTCCCCTGGAAAATATGCCCAAACTGCAAGGGTCGAAAATTAGTCTTGGGTCCAGGTCTCAGCTACAGCCGCTAGGAAGTAATGCTTGTCCAAAAGACTGAAGAATTACCCCAGCCCTTTGAGCGCTTCAGCGGTTTATGATCAGCCCCAACTAAGGAACTTCCCTTTTAGCAGCCCGTCATTTTGCCCGCCACATCACCTGACTCACTTGCGTCGCAAGTGAGTGCTTTGCCTGCACAGTGCGCATGTGAGTGTCCCCGACCGAGGGCTTGTAGGGCAAAGATGAGGGATTTTCAAGATGCATAGATGAGTCCCTGGCCGGTTTGTAAAGCTGTTGATAGCAATCCATATTAGATCAATTGATATTGATTACCTTCACTGTTTCGTTTGTCCACCATCTTGGTTGGTCCACGATGCGTGAACTCGAGGCAAATGTTCGCACCAAGGAAGCAGTAGAGATATTGTTGCAGTTGAAAGCACAACGCATATGTTTGCAACCTTCCAACATGTGCTGTTTCTGCTCTTGTTGAACCAGCCACCAATCCGGGGAATTGAAGAGGGCGGAAGCCCCGCCCTTTCTCCGATTTCCGAGCATTTCGGAAAGAGTGGGCAAGATGGGTAACAACCAGACCATGGTTCCCTTTGAAGGGAAACACACACACGAGGTTGCTTAAACAAAACATCGTGCATAAACCATGCCCGATTTGGTTTCCTTTTGGGGAATCCCCTTCCGGTTCATTCCATGTCTCATTCCCTACCTATCGCACCGATCGCAAGTGTTTTTGTTTTTCCACCTTTGGCTTTCTTGCCACCCCGATTTGGTTTCCTTTAAGGGAATCCCTCGACGGTTCATTCCCTCATTCCCTACCTATCGCACCAACAAGTTTTGTTGTCACGTGTGGCCTTGACCCTTCAGGTGAAGCTCAGCCTCATCGTGCCCATGCGCGACGGCCCTGGGCACGGGCAAGCGGTGGCCAACTTGGCGTCCACACGGCACCTCAGCGTTTGGGTCCAGGGCAGGCGGGGAGCGAGCCCAGGGTCGGTTTGGGGGGGGGGGTGTCAGATTCTCGGAGAAATATGGATGCGTTTTGGGAACCAAAGGAAAACCACCCTTATTATTTTGCAAATAGGTGTTTCAGATGTTTGTCTAAACCTGTCCCACCCCACCTTGAACTCCATCCCTCGGGTGACTGAGTTCATCAAGGGTGACTGAGGTTCATCAAAGCAGGAGCGGCTTGGTGATGGCAATAAGAGGAAGCGAGGGTGCTTCTGTGTTGACACTCTTGACCAGTTATGGAAGTAGCTTTGGATTGAAGGCTTTGACCGCACCGCATCTATCATTGGTCTTATTTTTAGCGTGCGTTTCTTTCAATCAGGCAGAGCGAAGGCCCTCAAACAAGGGCAGCAGGGCGTGTTTGCAGCAGAGGATCTGCTGGAACTGTCACGTCCATCTCGTACTTGTTGCGTCGTTGATCCCTAGTTGTTACTGACCACGTGTTGCCTCTGTTGAACAACTAGTGACTCGGGTTGTATAGGGATGGTCATTGCACATTTGTTTCAAGAACAACCCATGACAGATGACGACAGATGATAGTGCAGAGGGGCAAGTACTTGACGCAAATTCATTGTGGGCGGTGTGTGTGTGTGTGCTTTGGTGTGTTGAGTGTTTGAAATTAAGCAAAGCTAGGGGTATCCTTTGGCATTACCCTTCCTCCCACTGATCTTGCAGGTCGCATCCCACAGGTGCTATGTTAGTGGGAGGGGTAGTGAGAGATGTCATCCCTTGTTCTTCCTTGGGACCTTGCATTTGTTTTCTGGATGTCTGACAGATCCTTGCAGGTCTCTCTTCGACGTGGCCTCGGACCTGTCGACCCGATTCCGCCACAGCCTTGACATCGGGGGGTTTGCAGGTCATGTGTTGCCATCGCCTTGTTGAAGCACCAGCTTGTCTTTTCTTAAGGGCGTCCCGCCTTGAAAGGGAAACCGAAAGGACAAATCATCATATGTTTTTATTTGGGGGGGGGTCCTATGCAGGCCCATGCAGATGTTGGGGTGACGTGTAAAGATTTGGTCACTCACCCTCCCCCCATAGGTATCACGAAAGCTTTTGCCAACAAAATCAGCAGACACCACTAAGAATCGGCCATGACTGAGTCAAGCAACGCAGTACCGCAGACCCTACCGGCCGGTTCTTCGCTTCTTCTTGCCGCTTAGGCCGCCGGGAGTGGAGCACCTGCCAGCTGTTGGAAGATGATGGCGACAGGCGATTTTTTTGTCACTTCTCGCGTGCGGCTGCGTTGCCAAAGGTGGGAAATGTCAAAAGAGGGGGGGAAGGACCCCTAGATGGTTGTGCGTCAAAATGGGGGGAAGGACCCCTAGATGGTTGTGGGTCAAAATTCAACCGCCCAAAAAACCGCCTGTTTTAGTCATGGGTTCCATTTTCCAGGGTTCCAGTTTGGGTACGCATTGTTTCCTTTTAAAGCTTCGCAAAGCAAGGGGAAAGGGCGCTCGGCTTGAAGAGCGGCCTCAGTGCCTGCTGCTACCGCCTGCTGCCAAAATAGAGAGGCAAAGCAGCCGCAAAAACAACCTCAGAAAAGAAGGCGACTGAGGCTGGCATCGAGCTCTGTTAGACTTTCAGCCAGCAAGTGCTTCGCAGGCAATTTGCGGTCCCCTTAATGCGAGTGCTGCAAAACAGGCGCTCCTCCCAGGTTGGAGCATCAGACAGGCCTTTGGCTAGGAGACCAAATTGGATTGCAGCGTGTGGATTTTTCCTCTGGGTGTGACTTTGTTGGGGGTGCTCCCTTCTTGGTGCTTTTTAAGGGAAACCAAAACAATGCCACCATTTGGGTGGAATAAACAAGACGCAGTATTATATTTCACACATCCTCCCTTCGTTGGTTTGGTCATAGAAATGATTGAAACTGTCTTGGACGATAGCATTGGCCTTGATGTGCGCGCAGATTCTCAATTCGGGGCCGGCTTGCTGATCCTTCCAGAGAGCAAATTCCCCATTGTAGCCAACCATCTTTCTTCTCTCGAGAAGCGCACCAAAAAACAGAAGGTAAACTTGCTGAGTTTAAGAGCCGTAGTTGAACAGACAGGGGAATCAACCCCTCATATCTAACTTGTGGCGGGAGAGGGTGACTGCCTGCCTGAATTGCTTCTTTGAACAAGAACACTACACAGCCCTAGGAGCCCAAGACCTCATATAACGAGGTCTCGGCCAAAGCCTCCAATTTCAGGGTCTTGGGCCCGGAACCTTAAAATATAGGGTCTCAGAAAAATAGGCAGAGTTGGCACAAACATGCCCCACGACGACACATGTTTTTCAGCACGCAGCTTTGTCTTCATGCATCCGGCTTCGGCGGTCCAGTGCCTTGTTCAGGCTCAAGTGTTGCAGAAACGATCTGATCAGGCAAGCCCAACAGAAAACAACTCTTCACCCTGAGCCACCGAGGCGTGAATTGCAAACAGCCAGTTTTTCGCAACGCTACTTCAAACTTGCACTAATTTCAGCTCTTGCTGGCGGCCCTCTTCTTCAAGTCCGCATAGGCATGGCTCAGCCTCCAAGGGGTTGAAAAGCATCATGCCAAAGCGTTACCGTGTTTACAATGAGTTTGCAACCCTTGCCTAAGGTACCATTTCTCCATTAATCCTTCTTCCAATGTATCTCGTTGGCTTGCCCTCGCTATGCGCTTGACGTATTGCATCGCAGACTCATCTCGAAAGCAATGATAAGCACGGGGACTGTAACCTAGTGGCCATAGACCTATATCAAAGACGTTGTGTTTGTTGAATTTGTGAAACCCCAAACCCCAAAAAAGGAAAGTCGTTCCCGCTTGCAAACTCGGTACGCTCATGGAGCGCATCGACAAGCACGTGGTGCATCGCATGGTGCTTTGGGCGTAATTGCCACATAAGCCTAGCCGACGTCTTTCAGTGACCCTGGGAAAAAAAGGGAACCCTTTTTGGGGAAGACATTTTTAGTGGGGCAGCCACCCAAAAAAAAGGGATGCAACCAACAGGTGTCTATTAATGTTCAATGCGGCTTTTGCGGGATCCTGAAATCATGGAACAGAATCGTCAGAATATACGTCAAACCTGTACTGTGTCAGATAGGGAACTCACCCCGACGAAGTGCCTCCTGGGCCAGGCATAGGAAATAGCGCAGGTAGCTCATCCCGTGGCCGTAGATGCGCTGCGCTTCCTGGACCGCTGGGTTGCGAGCGAGGCAGTCTGGGGTGGGCTTGGGGCTGGGTAACTTATAATGTTCCACAAATAAACGTACTTCAACACTACACAGTTAGCAAATGTGCTGGGGCTTGCCAAGTAACATGCTGTGTGAGGAGTTTTCCAGCCGACTCAACAGCGGCGTAGAAGCAGTGCAAATGCCACATGCATTTTGCCGTCATTGCCACATTTGGCTGCCTTGCTGCTTCCGCACCACTAGCCACCAATGTAGCCAGCTCTTCTGCCAAGAAGCTTGTGATCACACGTGAGTTGTATGCCTTGGCTTGTGCGCCGAGTAAAGTCGACTAATCGAAGAACAACGAATGCGCTATACCAAAAAAAATAGCGCTGCATATGCCTCGAAAGCGACTTTTCACAGCCGAAAAGCCTTTGATCTGAAAACACAAAAATCTTCAGCGGAGGAATGCAGCATATACGGTTTGAACTGTGGCTGTGAACATACCACCCGGCTCCGCCTTTTCCATGCGCGAAATCTGGTCCACATTGTTTGGAAATGCTGGCTGATGTGCAAATCCTTGTCCCCAAATGCACCGGCCTGACATAGCACCTTGACAGCTGGGCCATTCGAATCTTGCCCTATCCCTAGATTTAGGGAATGCATTGAACAAAATCGCAGGAATCGATGATTCCACCCAGGGGTTAGTACCAGCGCGTTGCAGAAGGGGTGGTCTAGCTGGACCTGTTCCTGCAAAAATTCCTGCAAGGTCCTTTCAGTTGCAGCCCACTTTGGGTTCTCCGTGAAGTCAATGTAGTGCAAAGGACTGTTGGATTTGGTAGCCCTGCAGCGGTGACATAGGTCTGTGCAGCGCCAATGCGATGCCACGCCAAACACGTCAGCATGTTGCTTCCAATCTCCCCTCACCTCTGTCAGCTTAAAGCTGGCACCAGGGAGTAGTGGGTCGAGAGGCTTGGCCCCAAAGCATTTTGCAGGACCCCAAATTTGCCCCCATAGATCGCGCTCAGGGTGAACTCCTTGATACAAAACATGGAAGCTCCAGGCCCTTGCTTTCCAAATAGGGGCATATGTCTCATTCCCCAGCGATTTGGCAGTTCGGAGTGCGCATATGGGGAACCGTGTGAGCCAAATAGATTGTCGCTGGTCGTCCCACAAGGGGAAACCTGGAGGGATTCGAACTGCTGAGTGGTGCGCATTCACACACAGTTTTTCAAAACAGCAGCTCTCAAACAAATATGTTACCCATATATTCAGGCAGCTGAGTAGAAAAGCCAGACAGTGCTCTCCAGAGTCGGTGTATTGAGCTTCATCTCCGTAAAGTGCAACTGGGTAGCACACTCCACCAGTGCGAGGGAAACATTCGCAGGCCCAAGGGGCAAACTTTTTCATGTGCTCCCAATATACTGTAGCAGCTGCAGGGTCAAGCAGGACATGTCCACACATAACCAGCCACAGGATGAGCTCATGGGGGTAGACAAAGGGCAACCTCCTCTACTAGTAGCGCTTACACATACATCTTCTAATCTCACACCAACAGTTTCACAAGTGAAGAGAACACAAATTCAGACTCCTTTCAGGCCAGCGGCATTGTGGCCTTCCTGTTGATATCCTGGGGATGCTTTACGGGGACGTCCAAGCTTCTGAAAGGGGCCTCGGTGCCGTGCGCACGCAGGTGCCTGGGAGCAGCCTCGTGCCACTCCCGTGCGGGGCTCAACCCTCTGTTTTTTTTCCGGATTACTGAGCAAAATCCCCCTTTTAATTATATATGTTCAGATTCAATCGGGCCAAATTTGGGTTTTGAAGCTGTGTGCAAACAAAACTGGAAAGGGAAACAAGCATGAAAGCAATGCAGTGATCAGATCACGAAAGAAATAAGGTGCTTGTGGATCAGGGTTGCAATTGTGCCCCAGAAAATGCGTTTGGGCTTTAAATTAATTTAGGTCATCTTGCCATTGCATAGGTTCGTATTTCTCTCTGGTTTTCGGGTATTGAAGTACTAGTCGCAGCAGTTTGGTGGGTTCTAAAAAATCCTCTCCCATGGTTTGGAACAACTTGAAAAATAGCAAAGGCGAGAAGTTAAGCCGAATGGCCGTCATGGTTTTTCTGGTTGAACGCTGCGCGTCCCTCCTCATGTGGCAGATTTGCTTCCCTGCTGCGCCGCATCGGGCGAGAGAATTCACCGTGCTAGGAGCAGACGACCCCATCTCCTGACTAGCCGTTTTGTAAATATTGACTGGTTAGGTGGCACTTAGAATCTGACGTTGGCAATGTTTCGTTTGACAATTATCACAGTTTGCTAGTGCGGGCCAGTGGCTAAAGAAATGCAATGGGCAATGTCTTGCACTGCTGTGTAGCTCCACTCCTAGGCCGGCAAAATGCATGCAAGAAGGCTCTGGAGGAGGCCAGGGGTGGGGCGTCGGTGGACAGCGTGCTAAGTGCATGCGAGGCACGCCCGCACCAGCCCCTGCAAGGAGTCGCTTTCGAACGAGCCCAACGGTTGGGTCGTCATCACCTGCGTGGGTTGCCCTCCCCTTCAATGAATGAGCTGTGTGAATGTACGTGTGTGCCCGATTAGTCTTCAAGTGTCAGGCTGCGTACTCCACCCCGCTTTTTGTCACGAAACCTTCGAATCTTCGGTGAAGCCACAAACACGCGGCAATAACCGCACGCCGAAAATGCGTGCAGAGGCAGCGTGTTCAAAAGAGGTCATTCGTTCGAAATCATGTTGCTCAATATTTGAGAACCAGCTAACTAAACAATATTTGAACACAGCGATCTTAAACAGGTGTAGGGAAACTGTTCATGTAAAAAGCAAATAGGCTGCAAGCTGATTTCCTTCTAAATTAAAATGCACGGCTACGGCCCAAGCTAGCTACGGCTAAAGCGCTGACTCCCCATGAGACTGGCACACACGTGGCAAAAGTGTACCAATTTAGTGGGCCTCACTTAAAGCTCGATACCAACTGGCCAGTCTCGTACACAGCGCCAACAGACGGTGATGGGCCTAAGCTTAGTACTGCTACGCCGATGCCCTGCTGCGGGATTTGGCACCAGGCTTCGGCTTGGAAATCATTTTCTTCAAGCAAGCAATGCAATTCCCGTACTGACGAATGGCAGCTTCCAGCTTGTCAAGCCCGTCTTGCAATTCTGCATCCGGTTTCCCTGAGCTTGTCGAGCTCTCAAGCTCAAAAAATGCAGACTGCATCAGACCCTGCGGTTCTTTGAGATCTTCAAGAAGTGCTTTTGCAGTTTGGTCTGGCCTGGACAGGATGTGGCACGGCAAGCCCCACACAACGAATACACATTCTTGCTTCAATATGATCAGGTCACCAATGTGTATACTCCAAAGTTTGATGTAAAAAAACCCACACAAATTTGGGCAGCCAATAGTGCAAACCAAGTGACACGTTAGCCTCCTGCAGTTTCTTCCACCAGCCCTTGGACTCCGTGATCTTCGTGGACGCTAGCTTCAAGGCCGCCGAACATTTCTGGGTCATAGTTTTTGGCTTGGGCTGTGGCCTTGCCTTCTGCTGCTTGGGGCCACCGCCAAAGTGAGAAGGGGTGGTCTGGGCAGGTGGAGCAGGCTCGTCGCTGTCGGCTTCGTCTTGCTCAAGCATGGTGGTCCTGAGAAATTGGAATCGTTCCGAAAAATGTTTTGTTTATCACGTACTATTTTTGCCACCCACTCTCTAACACTCGTAATGCATATAGGTCCCCTATTTTCCTGTTAGCCGGATTCATGACATCCAACATTAAAACCGATTCCTTCCCTGGGCTCAGGCACCCTTTAAAACACGTGGATCAGGTAAAGCAATCACGCCCGTAAAAAGGTCCAAGCTACTACCTGTACCAGCTCAAAGAAATGTGTCTTGGTTTCAAGTTCTTCATCGCAACAAATCACGCGAGGCCTCTTCAACGCCAATTGGGGCCCTCACTCATGTTTGCCACGGGGTCGCCGCATGGCAACAAGCATTATTTCTGTTAATGGGGGCGGGGGGGAGGGGGGTGAATTTCCCAATCATGTACAAAATAATTGTGTGCATAAAACAAATTACTGTAAACATATCACGTGCTAGTAGCCCCTCCACGTGGGCAAGCTGAGTGTGTAGCCGAGTGACACCATGTTCGCTGTGCCTCCGCTGCCCATGTTGGCCTCCGTGTTGAATGTCAAGTCGCGGGACTCCTCTCCCTCCACCGTCTCGTAGCTGCTGTCAAACACACGGAGGAGAGTCCAGTTGGTGTCCTTGGGGCGGTCCGGATGAGGGCGAGGGCCCGAGCTCGGTTTTGTGAGACTTGATGTCGGAGGCCACATCCTCCCCGTGGAGGGCCACCAAGTCGGCGTAGGTCTTCCAAACGTACTTGCCGAAGCGAGTGTTCTTCGAGCTGCTGCGGCAGTTCAGAACCAAGCTGGAGCGAAGCCAGTTCTCGCCGCTGGAGATGTACATCTCGAAGAGGTGCCGCATGGCGGTGCG
This sequence comes from Effrenium voratum, assembly GCA_963377175.1. NCBI lineage: Eukaryota > Dinophyceae > Suessiales > Symbiodiniaceae > Effrenium > Effrenium voratum. The sequence goes on along the minus strand of CAUJNA010000668.1, from coordinate 295,510 downwards.
ACCAGCGCTTTTGTTCTTGCCGTCCGCTGTTTTTTTGAACGCCTGTGCAGCTACCTCGTCGGGTATGTCAGCATGGCCTGGTCGACAGACGTACGCACTGCCCGCGCGCTGCGTCGATTTCGGGTTGAACAACGCAAGACGTCGACTGACAAACAAAAATAATGCTGAGTGATGCTTGGGCACGCAAGCTACGATAGAAGCGCATGTAGGCATTGTGCTTCTTGGCGCCAGCCTTCTTCTCTTCGGGTGCATCTTGCTCTGGGGGTGCCATCTCCTCCGCTGCAGCGGCAATCTGGCTAGTGGATGCCCGCCGAAGAAGTTCGCGAACAACCTTGCGAGCAGTGACGCGCATGAAGAAAACACACGCGTGCTATATATATATATGTATAAATGCGGCACCGGCCGTACAAGAACTATCTGTACATATACACACACACATATATATATATATATGTACATATATATATATACAGACTCGAGTGTCGGCGCCGTAAGTGGGTTTTTTGGTTTTCAAGATGGTTTTCCCTGATGAAACGTGCAAAGTTTTACTTTCAAGCAAGCAAGTCAGCTTACATATAGGTTATGTTGGGAGCCCTCGTGACAACCTGGAACCACTTGTTTGCAAGTAGCGCTTCTGTAGCCTAAGTTGACCTGCTGAATTCAGCTATGGCCCATGGCACCCAATCAACGTCACTGAGAAAAGGCTGGACACAGTTATAACGAGAGGGCACACATTGTTGTTTCATTCGCTGATCAGGTAAAGCTGGATCGTTCTATAAAAACCGGGGGGATTGATTGTGGATTTGTTTGGGGGGAGCTAAGCATCTCAGCGTTAACCTGGGGGCGGGGGATCCATCAAGAATTGAAATGGTGTGTTTAAAAATGAGCGATACATCTGCTGGTTTCCCGTTGAAGATTAAGTGAGTGGGGCTTGCTTTTGTGCACCGGCCTCCTGTTCGGCACCTTGCTCCTCACCAGGCAACGAGTTCAGGCGCTGCAAAGCCTCATTAGATCCCTGAGTTTTATCCTGTAGCTCCTTTTTGAGGGATTTGTTCTCCAACTCCAGGTTCTTGATCTTTTCGATGAGCTCAGCCATCGCATCTGGGCCACTTCCCGCGCCAGGCGGCGGCATTGGTGGCATTTGGGGTGTTGGTGTGTGAGGCGTGGCCGGGATGAGGTTGCTGTCGATTGTCAGGCTGTTGCTGACCTGGCTGTCAACGTCGATCACTGGCTGGCTCTTGTTGACCTGGCTGCTCTCCACCAGTACCGCGCTTGTGTTGTCCTGGCTGCTCTCCGCCTGGCTCGTCTTGGTCTGGCTGCTCTCCGCCTGGCTCTTGTTGACCTGGCTGCTCTCCACCTGGCTTGTGTTGACCTGGCTGCTCTCCACCGGTGCCTGGCTCGCGTTGGCCTCCCGGCTCTTGTTGACCTGGCTGCTCTCCACCTGGCTCGTGTTGACCTGGCTGCTCTCCACCTGGCTTGTGTTGACCTGGCTGCTCTCCACCGGTGCCTGGCTCGCGTTGGCCTCCCGGCTCTGGCTCTTGTTGATCTGGCTGCTCTCCACCTGGCTCACCTGGCTGCTCTCCGGCTGGCGATTCTCGGTGAGCTGCAAGCACTTTGCACCACAGTAGTCGTGACCACCCTGCAAACATGGTGTCCGCTTTTTGTGTTTGTTGTTTTCTCTCTCTATATATGGTCTGCGCGATGCCAGGCTTGGGGAATTTGAAATGGTGTATTTTGATTTTGAGGGTTGCGCTAACTAGTCACTACCTGGTACTGGCAACATGACGTTGAAAAGCTAAACAAATTGACACCCGGAGGATCGTGAGTGTAACACCCACAACCTGGCCTGCGATACGCTTTCAGACGTCGCCTCAAACGACTGCATGCACACGCTGCAGATCTTCGTGGCTTCCTCAGCACGACTCATGACTAGACTCGCACTAGGGTTGTGAGTCGAGCATTTTGTTTTCAGGTTAAACTCCAGTAAGCTGGCAAGCACCAACGAAAATTTGAGGAAAACAAACTTGTGCGGCGGCGTGTCCGGAAGAGTGTCCATGTCTTGTCCTCTCATCGAGCTCAAGGGGGGCTCAGGAAAAAGGACACTTGGGTTGGGTACTTGGGTAAACTGACCCCTAGAACAGAACAAAAAAAAGGTTACAGTTCAACCACAACAGTTAACAGAACAAATATTGGATTGGCATTTGCTTGGTGTTTGTTGCGAACTCTGTCCTTCGCCCTCACCGGCTTCCCCTAGCTTCAGGGTCAGCGTCGAGTCACCCTTCAATGTCTCAGCGCTGTCCCCGCTGCGAGGCCTTTTCTTGTCCGGACTTTGGATCTTGGAGTCGCTCCGGAGTGGGCTTGAAACTGGCCTAGCATGCATAGCCTTGGCAAATGCGATCTTTGCCTGAACTGATGTATCAGCATTTGAGCGCTTGCCCATCGTGCGCCAACGCAGGAACGGGTGTGCAAATCTAGCTAAGCTCACAGCAAAAGCGCTCACATTCGCGAAAACTCAACCAACCAAGCTTCCATAATCACAATGAGTGCAGATTGAGGTGGGTCAGGCTAGAAAAACATCCCATAAACTCGCCCCCAGCACCTTTGCGCCAGGCAGCAGCCACGTTTGCCTCTTCTACCCGGCGGGTGCCCAGATCGGGGTACATTTTCCCTTATTATTTGGGCTTAAGTCGTGTAACCCATTTTAACGCGTTTTAACGCGTTTTAACGGGTTTTAACGGGTTTTAACGCGTTTTAACGCGAGGCCTGTATATTCAGGCCTTGGTACCACCATTTTAACGCAATTTAACGCACCCTCACCCCCTTACATTTCTCTATTTTCATCAGTTTTAACTGTTTTCAGGGGAGGGCGGCCCAAGCAAACCGTGTTTTCCCACCATAAGTCGAGTGCACAGCCAGCGTCCAACGACACTTGAGCTCATTTGTGCATTAATTGCTATGCGGTCACCGGCACGCTGCGTCTTTCTTGCATGAAACTGATGCCCTTTTCTGTTGCAAACATTGAGGATTGATTGAGTCACACGTTACTTTGTGCGCAACGGCCGGGTAAACCTTTCAGATTGTGCAACTCATCGGGATACCAGGCAGAGGGGTAAATACCCCGTCAGCAGCCTCTTTTTGTAAGAAGCGTTGCAGACCAGAAAGCCTCGCCTCACTCCATGTTCCGGGGGGTACCTCAGTTCTCCATGATCCGGCACTTCGAAAAGCTTTGTAGTCTGGGGTGCTGAAATCGGCGAGGAGAATAATCTCACCTTTGGCCCTAAGCGTAAACCTTCCATTTGCCTGCAAGTTGCCAAGTTCACTTCCTTCAAGGTCTCAAGGTCCAAGATGGGCTGGTCCTAAATTAGAGCAATAAGCTTGGCTGAGTCATGGGTTCCCTCCACAAGTCCGGATCCAGTCTAGACCAAATTTGTATACGGTTTGTTCCATTCAAGTCATGCCCGTCGCACCGTCCCCATACTGCTGTCAAGGTTCTGGAACTGCAGACGCAATGTGGAGTTTCACGATCTTCTTCGCGAAGGCCGCGGGGTAGGCTTGCGACCCTCGCAGTTGAGCTGTTCCAGTCCTGCAGCAGCGGAGGGGGGGGGGGTTGGCATTAAAGTGTTCTATTTGTATCTGACCATGCGCCGAACCTGTGTTGCATGAAGCGGCTAGTTTACACATCGTTTGAACCGCATGGCTCTATCAGCTAGGACCCCCGGCACATAGGTCTTGGCTGAGTTCTTCTTGCCCTGAACCTTCTTCACGAGCTTTTTGGAAGTGTCACGTAGGCGATCGCGATCCTTCTTGGTGAGCTTGTTGCTCAGGGAACCGGCCCATGACCTTATCATGAGCACGTCGGTTTTGTTTCAACGGTTGTCGTGATTCTTGTGATTGGTGGTTATGCCAGGACACGTGGAGGTCATCACATAGCTAGCCTTCGGGTTAAGGTGCCCAAACTTCGCCATCCAGCTTAGTTGTGATTTCCACTTCAAAAGCACCACCAGACTTCAAGCTCTAACAGAATCAAGCCAAGCTTCAAGCGCACCAACTCCCAGCTGTGTTTCGCCGAGCAAATTGCGAGAATCTCACAGATGTAGTGAATGTACGGGAAAAACATCATTTGCGAGCTTCCCGGTTGCTCGATCGCAGTATGTACTTGGCGAGTCAAAGCGACTATGCTAAGGATACAAAATCGGCAATTGATGGCGTTTGCGAGTCGAACACCTTAGTTGCCCAGGTAGCGATCAATTTTCTGGGATCTCATACAGCATGAAAAAAGCATGGGATTCTGAAAGCCGAGTGCGCATGCAAGAACAGCATTTTCAACCGTGGCGCTTCGCTGCTTCTGGTCACCAAGCGGTCGAAGAAAGTTTCTTTTGTGCACACTTGAGCTCATGAATACTTGGTTGGAGCACGGATTCCCGCCCCACCAAAGAGCTCCGGGTTTGCACCGGAGCATTTTCTTGGTGGCCAGCAAAAGGCCCGTGACGGTCATCAGGTTCTGGTAGGAGTCATCGACCAGATCATATTTGGACCTTATAAGGTTGCAACACATCGCCAGAGATCTAGGTCAAAACAGCTCAAAATCGTAATACACCTTTCGGTTTCAAGCTCTTTGAAACTGAGCGTGAAATCACAGCCAGGCAGCGTGACCAGGCCCGCTTGGCCTTAAAGCGGAAAGGGTTTGTTAGCGGTGTATTGTACTAGAGCGCTGGACAAAATACCACAAGCTTACAATCTTGATGCAGCTCAGCAGCGGCCTGCCTGATAGATTTGCGCCGACCCACTGAACATCTCACAAATATCAGTGTCCTACGCATTGCTTCGCGCAAGCATTTGATACGGCAAAATCGTGGAGTGCGAAAACATATTATCTGCAGGTAAGAGTCTCTAGCCGCACCGTCACTGATGCAAGCGACGTAATGGCAAGCCTGGATGATTGAAAGTGTTCTTGCGGGATTCGCTCTCGCGAGAAACACGTATGTTGCAAACAAGAAGCATTACGCCAGGAATCCGGAGTAGCACCAAAGCCGCCAAAGCGGCGCCGCTCAGGTCCAAGGGGCGCATGGGCATCTTGCGCTTGCTCAACTAGCTGCACGGTACGCACGCGCGCGAGCCTCCAACGCTGAGGCACATGATGATGCAATGCAACTGGAGGACACACGTGGCCGCACTTCAAACGCGTGCGACTAAGCAAATGAGCGCGCCATGATAAGCGCGTCTTGTTTTGCCCCGACCCCAGCACATCTACACCTTCACGCGTAGTCTAGTGTTGATGAGCCCGCAAGATTGAACAAAAAACCTCCGGTGATACCACATGCTGGTTGGTGTTGCTAATATTGATGCTGGGGGTGCTTGACTGTTTTGCAGCCATTGACAGCGGGTACTAATTCAGTCCTTGTTTGGGGAGGTCCCGAAGGTGGGTGTGCTGGTTGTCGTTGGTGATGCTGGGGGTGATGCTGGTGTTGCCTGAAAAACTGGGGGGTCCCATCTGGCACCCTGACGGGGGTGCCAGATTTTGCTGGGTTGGGCGGCAAGGTTGCTGGGGATGCTAGAAGTTGCTGGTGATGCTGGTCTTCTTTGCAGCCATTGAAATATTGGGTACTAAGCGATGCTGGGGCCTGAGTTGGGGGGGGGTCGCATCTGGCACCCTGTTGGGGGTGCCAGATTTTGCTGGGTTGGGCGACAAGGTTGCTGGGGATGCTAGAAGTTGCTGGTGATTTGCAGCCGCATTGAAATTGGGTACCAATATGGTCCTGAGATTCTGTAGAGGAGGTGGCTCGGTGGTTGTTGGTGATGCTGGGGGTGATGCTGGTGTTGCCTGAGAATTTGCGGGGTCCCATCTGGCACCCTTGTCGGGGGTGCCAGATTTTGCTGGGTTGGGCGGGCAAGCTTGCTGGGGATGCCAGAAGTTGCTCGCGATGCTCAGGCGGCTGGTGGCACGGCTGTGTTTTGCGAACTTTGAAAGCAGGGGCCAAATTTGGTCCCAATGTGGGAGCGTTTCAACCTCCTTGCGGGCTCAAACACACGCGTGTTGCAGGTGCAATCCCAGATAGATTAATCAGCGCTTGGTGAATTGACCAAGCTTTAAGGGCGCACATAATTGGAGCTTGCCCTGCAGCATGACTAGCAATTTGCAGGATTTTGCATGCCCGGGAAAAACTCGTGAAACCGCGCGTCAAACGACTTCTCATCCGTGGGAATATTTGCAGGTGGTGAATCCCATCCAGCAAGAAACTTGCAAATCAGGAACCTTACAGGGTGCTCACGCATGAAGACGCACGCCAGAAAAAAGCAACATGCTCTCCAAGGTTCAACTAAGCAACGACAAGCCATCGCCGAGGCGGCGCCACCCAACACTGGTACCGCCTTTGCGGTTCACCTAGAACGGAACACGCGCAAGTACGCAGGCGCCAAAAATGATTTTCAGGTCATTAATGATAGTTTCTGTTGATCAGGCAAGCTGCTTTGAGTTGAAAACGCTGCATGATCAGCTTGGTGAAGCAGTTCTCAATCGTGCGATTGACATAGAATGACGAAGCATAACAAACCACCCCTATCGTTGACGCACCAATGATTGAAGCGTCGGGGCATTTAGCCGTCCATGACTTGCAACCGACACGCCGCAACCTATCGGAAGGCTCCACAGCAGGCAAGCCTAGCTCTAGGGCCGCGCGGACCTCCATCATAGCGGAAGTCATAATCTGATGATTAGCCTTGAGCTTTTTGATGTCAGGGCTTGTCACCGGCGCCTAGGTATCAACGTCGGTGCACCCAAATGCACGGACCCACGCACAAGCGTCCAACATTTTGGCGGTCAATAGAGAGACCCAAAACACCCGCGCGTAGAGATGTAATTTGAAAACATTCCGAAGAGCGCATACAGGCAAACATGTCTTGATTTGGCAGTGAGAAACGTGAGAACATGAAGACTAACAGAGTGCAAACCAGCGGCATTTCGCAAGGCCTTGTCGTCCGCCTTGTCAAGGTGCTCAGGCTGCTCCGGCTGCTCGGGCTGCTTCGGCGACGCCGGGGCATTCAGAGGCGTGACACTGAGGGAGCGCTTTGGCTTTGGGTTGGGCGTTTCAAGATCGGAAGCGGCTCGCTTCACGCTGGCTGCAGGTTTTGGCGCCGCCTTTGCCTTTGCTTTGCGCTTCGGCTTTGGTTCGTCGCTGCCATTTGTTTGAGCCGAAGCGCCAGTAGCGCTGGGATCTGTACAGGTCTTGCTGGCATTGGCTGCTGTTGCTTCTGCCTTATTCGCTTTTCCTCGGGCTCGCGTTTGCTTTGCCTTGGGTTCAGCTTTGCGCTGCTCCGCAATCTCGTTGGTGTTTGCGGCTTCTTTCTCACTGGCCTGGTTTGGCTGTTCTGCTTGCTGCTGGTGCTGCTGCTGGTGCTGCTGCTGGCGCTGCTGCTGATCGTGCTGCTGATCAGTCGCATTTTCGTGTGAGTCCTTGCCTGCAGATCTGCCTCTGCCTCTGCCTCTTCCTTTCCCCCTACCGCGCCCGCGGCCCTCGCCCTTGCTTTGGCCCTTTGCTTGCAGCTTGGATAAGCGGATTTGAGCTTGTTCCTCCCGCTGCTTTGCTCTGAGGCTTGCTTGCTCTAGCGCAGTGTTCATGTCGCTTTTAAAGCTACCATCCGCAACCATTGCAAGTTGGTGCTCCAAGTCCCGGCAAACTGGTAGGTCGGCTGGAAACTTGACACTGTCAGCCGGAATCAAAGCTGTTTCATCCTGCGTGGCGCAAATATGAATGTGTTGGATTTGTTTTTACGCGCGCACGTTGGCACTTGCACCCAAATCGCTTCACACAGCAGAGTCCTTGAATGTACCAATCTCACCCTCGACCGGATGCTGTTCCGCAGCATTTACCTTGCTAGGTGGCCACTGCGCCCGCTCAAGCGCATACGTGTGCTGCAAAAATGCTCAGCAGGGAACCCTTTTGCTATATGGCTAGCGCTACTGCAACTATCCACTCTTTACGAACTCCTCCGACTCACTCACTACATCAATTTCGGGATGCCCGTTTCTCCCAAGTCACAGCCGGGTTCTCCAGAATCGCGTTCACGGCCGGCTCCGCAGGTGGCCGTGCAGGAGGAGGATGGAGCTTCAGGCTTTCCTCGGGCGGTAGCCGATCTTGCTGGTTTCAATTGGCCCGGTGCCTAATTTGATGGAATAGTGTCTTTTTTAAAATTCGACTAGTCTGCCACCGATCCCCGATGCTTTGGCCACAGATTTGCGAGGCTGCATTGTTTGAGGTCAAGGAGGTGGTTCAACAACGGACGGATGAACCCGGCATTCCACATCCCGGAAGAAAATATGTCATCTCCAATTCCAGAAAAACATTCTGCTGCCGTGGCTCTTGCCCAGGCACCTCATGTTGGTTTTGCCCGCCGTGGTCACGTCCTGCCGTTGGCGAGTTTGTAGGTATAAGGGTCATATCTCCAGTTAGTGACGAAGAAACACCGCTGTGCTTTGAACGAAATACCATATTTGAGTAAATTTGGCACTTCACATAGGTTGCGACCTTGCGTTCTCTATAGCCTCTCTAATTTCAAGAGGGCTGCTACATTTTTCAGCGGCGACCTTGGCTGGGAATCAACAGTTTCACCCTTCCCCGAGAGCATCTTTTTAGCCCCCCCCCCCCGGCCGCCCCCCCCCATTAATAGATCTTTGTTGGCAAAAAACAGCACCGTTGTTAACCCCGCCCCGATCTTTTTTAAACCAAGAAGTGAGTGTAACATTGGGATGAGTACGAAGCAGTCCTTCCCCGCGCGGAGGCTCCGAACGTTGGGCTCCAGAAGCAGCCGCGCCGGCGTCACCAGCCTGCAATCACGGGCGGCAAGGGTTGAAAGTTTCTTTAACCCCGCATGGGTGGAATCCTCCTAATAATGACCTGATTGCGCCCTCAGGTTTTTGTAGGGCTGAGTACGTTGCAAGGCAAACGCGAAATTCGAGCATATCCCGTAGTATTTGAAGAAAGAGTGCCACCCCTCCTGACCTGCAAGCAGCTTGTCTTTTTCTAGTTGCTGTCTAGGCGCCTGTTCGACGAAGGGTTTCACCAAGCTGTCCGCACCAGCGCCAGAAGCCACAACCTGAAATGCAGGTGTGCTGGATGCAGCGATTTTTCTAAAGTGTGTACAACTGGGACTGACGAAATCAGTACTATTTGGCTGACTAGTCACAAATTTGCAAAGTTGCTGCCACGCAGCCATATCATCGATGGCACTCACAGCGATTGAACTTAAGCTAGATGACCTTGACCGGTGCTTTTCCTCATCTTGCAGCGTGTAGCCTTCATCTTCTAGGTCTTGATCTTGCGTAGCCTACATGGGGAGGGGGTATAAACTGGCTTCACACTTGCAAAACCGACCGAAACAAAGAGAAAACAAGTATTTGTGTAGGGTATACCCGGCCTCCCGTGGGGGGGCTTCAGTCCCACTATCAGCCAAATCATCTCCAGACCCCGGCTTGTTGATGTATTCAAGGGCCAAATCCTTTAGAGCCTGTAGGTCTGCATCTCGTGATCGGCCATTCCGCCGAGCAAGCCGGAACTCGTACGCAATCAGCGCGCGCAAACGCCCGCCCTGAATCAGCGACCACTCCTTCACAAAATGCTTGCAAGTTTGCAGGGGGTGCCCATGAACTTCCAAGAATGTCTCAACTTCTATAATGAAAGTGTTGTGCCTAGAAGTAGCCGGATATCGCCAGCATTGGACCCCCCAGTCCTTGACCAATTTTTTGAGGGCCCTGGAGCCGCCGAGTTTGATTCCCTCCGGGGTGCTTGGGTGCTGTACAAGCCCATGGTCATCGTTGATACGCGCAAAAGCTTCCTTACAGGCTGGTGCAAAACATATATTGGTTCCATAAATGGTGCGCTGTCATTTTTCGCAGCCAGGCCACTGCAAACACCCGGGTTGAAGGTACGTTGAGGCCGTACTTGATCATTGTGTGCATCACCAAATCCAAGTTCAGCTTGACCTGCAGCGAGCCGAGACGCCGAAGCCTCTTTAAGGGGTCATCGGGCATGCTAGTCAAATGTGTTGAGACGGGCTCTGGGTTTTTGAGCTCAAGGGGCATCCTTCTCATACACCGCGCCAGCTTTGAGGGATGTGTCTGTGATGAGCACGAGGGGGACATCCTTCGCCTGCAACTGTGAAGACATTGCAAGCCGTTATCATTTCGTACCCGTGGCCTCTCTTATCTTGGCCCAGTCTGGTTGAATTGAAGCGAAGGCTTTAGTCAGAAAGTCATGCATGTCATCGACCTGCTCCTGCGGTTTCTGCGGCAGGCACAACTCACTCCTGCCAAAAAAACGACACCCACAAATCTCCTTGTGTGTCGGCATGGCGCCGCCCCGAGGCTAGCGCTGATTGACGCGCCCGCTCACGCTGCAAAATGCTGCGCGCGACCCTGGCTCTTGGGTTGTCCGCCCTCAAAACGCGCATGTTGAATTGATGCAACATTGGCAACCCGAAACCTTGAAGCCGTGGGTTTTCGTCTGTGTGACCAGACCCTGAAGCAAGCAGCCAAAAGCCCCGTGTGTGTCTTGTTTTCAGGGTTTAGGTTCCCTAATTATATGCGCGTCCTGCCCCCCCATGAGCTTCAAGGCAGAGCGGGGGATCCAGCCTTCTTCTTCTCTTGCCCGCTTGGCGGCCAGCCGAGCGGTCGCTAGGGCACGCTTCATGCAGGATTAATTGTGGTTGTCTGCACTATATAGAGAACTATACTGTGTTTGATCCAAAACCTGACTCATCAATTTGGGTTTCAAACTAGGTGTGTGGCGCGCCTGGTGAATAGCCAGCAGTGAATACCAGGTTCTGAAAACACCTGAAACAAGTACATGTGTTGCTTCTCACGTCCCTATTTTTGCTGATTCAGCGTGGCGCCTACCTGAACATGCAGAGCTGCGAGAATGCGCCTGGTGAAGTCATCCAAGGCCTATATATTCAGGCTTTGGCCCCTTTTGGGTTGCTTCACCCCGGGACCTTACTTTTTAAGGTCTTGGCTATAGGAGCCTCCCAGCGCAGGTCCCGAACAGAAAGCCTCATTATATGAGGTCTTGGGGCTCCTAGGGCAGTGTCTTTCATATTCGCTGGGCAAACGAGTACGTACCACGTCCTTTGACGGGTACCGAGGCTTTTACAAGCCACCCCAAGAACAAACAATGTATACATCCCTTGTGCTGGCCAGTGGTTATATACTTATATATCCACAACCTTCAGTTTTTTTCTCTTTTGAAACCTCCTTTTGTGCCTAGAAATCCGTGGTTATACCCATAGCCCTGTAGGTTCTTTGGGAGGACCTCCCTTTGTACCCGAGGGCTCCTCGTATGCCAGGCTCTTCATCAATCTTCGAGGCATCCCCGCCTTTGATGGAGCTGCCCCTGCCGCGTGACGTGAGTTGAGTGAGCCGCTTCCAACACCAAGCGTCAGGGCTTCGATGGCTTCCATTGGCTTAAGCCGCCCCCTGGACAAAATGAGAACATCTTTAAAGTAGCGATAAGTTCCATTTTTCACGCCAAGAATGGAAAAAACAACTCGAGCAATTGGAAGATGGGGTTGGTGAATGGGAGGTCAGGGTATAGCGCGCCAATTAGACTCTACAAGAACCCGGCGGGGTTGTGTTGCCATTGGTGTTCTTAGCCTGTGCCGGGGCTCATGTTGCCAGCCTTCAGGGTCTCAAGCTCCATTTTGGGTGGGTCCTTTCTCTACCATGGACTGCGAGAAGGGTCCCTGCAGGGTGTAAGGGACCAAAACAATCAAGCAGAAGCTCAGTGGCCAAATTCCCCGCTTGATCCCCGCTGCCGTGAACACTGTGCTAAATTCATTTCACCGAGGACCATATCGTTTCAGCCGGTTGGCTTTGGTCAGCACTGAGTCTCTTGTCCGGAGGTCAAACGTCAAAGCCTGGCTTTCACGGCCGGAGAAGCCGGGGGTGTGTTTGATCTGTTCAAAGAGACCGGCCATGAAAAGCCAACCGTTTTGTTGCTGTTTTTTTGGGCCATTTTTTTTTCATGTTCCCAGAGAGGTTTTTTTGTGACCCGTGGGGCCTTAGTATTTTGCAGTCAGCAATCAGGTCTCCCGTTCTGGACTTGTTCGTGTCACTTTCTGACTGCCTGGACTTGATTTCTGGGCAGCCATGTTAGCCAGGAACAGATAGGGCTACATGGCAAAAAAACAGTCCAAAACAGCCCCATGTTAGCGCTGCATGAGAAGTTTGGACTCTTTTTTGGGCTTATCCACTCAGGAAAAAGAGGAGTGAAACATGAATCACATGCTCAACTTGCATGTTTGCCGCCGTTCGCGGCGGAATGCTCCATGGCACCAGGGGCAATTCCCTCGATCAGTCGCCAGAGCTTCCCATCCAACACCCTTCCCCTTGGACCCTGGACAAACCACTCCCAGTGTGAGGTATGAAGCTTCCGGCCTATTGTTCAACCCCCATTAAAGGAATGTTTGCTTCAATTTAGAGGATGGCCATGGATCAAAACCAATGGGATCCCATTTTGGGGTAGGTGAATTCACCACCGATTTTAGAACCTATTTGAGTGGTTGGATTGATATGGATGTTCTCTGTACGACTTGGCTTTTGACCCATGGGTTGGGGGGATGATCACCATCCTTAGGTAAACAAAGATGGTTTTCTGTTCGCCCCCACGGTATTACTGGTGGCTTGCACCCCAGGGTCCAGTTGACTTCCAAAACGGAGAGGCTCAGGAGACTGACCAAGACTTTGGTGCATTTTGAATGGACGTTGGGACTTTAACTTTTTGCCAACTAATGGGTTTTCCATTAAACCACTAAAAGTTAAACTTTTAGCAGGGGAGCAGAAAGCAACCGAGAAGAGCTCGACAGCTTGGACAGGTTGAAGCCAGCCTCGGCTCGCCGCTTGCTTTAACACCTAAACCTTCGCGAAGCTTCGAGGCAAATCTGTCTGCAAACCTTCGGCTGCAGTCCCACGCACAGAGGTAACAAACGCCAACGTCAGCCGCACGGTGGCCGCAGAAGCAAAAGTAACCCAAAAGCAAGCTCCTGGAAGAACACGGAAGCAGTTTTAGCGAAAATGTCCACGACTGCATTGAACAATTCGCCGCGGAAGCTTGGCGAAAGGGCTTGCGGAAGGTTGCATACTGTCATCAACAACAGAAGAGGATCAAAAAGAAAGCTCATATGTATACAGTGCGTGTTACTATATATATATATGTATGTACAGCTCCAGTGTGCTTCATGGGTAAGTGGCTTGAACACACGACATGTCAAGTCTTTGCGATGCTTTTCAGCTGAGGTCATCGAGCCTCAAGACACCACCCGCAAGTTTACCCGCTTTGTCAGGACCGGCGCTCGGCGCCGCAGGGAGCTACGTTTGACGCCACCCCCATGCCCCCATTTTGCGTTATGTGGGTGTGTCTTGTTTTGGGTACCCCCCCCACAATTTTGTCGTGGTTTTAAAGGAAAGCCCAAAGAAAAATCCACCAATTTGGGGGGGGTCACCCACAAGCAGAATGCACTTTTCCTGGGTGTCAATCTTGAATGGGGACCCCAAAACCATGCAACACATTCAACCGAGTGGGACTACCCGGGTTTTGCTTGTGGCTCAAGAGTCGGACTAAGGTTCCAAATCGCTTGAGATAAGAGCCGTAGCTGTCATTCCAAGAAGGCTGCGACATATCTTTTGAGCATGCCCCAGCCATCACCCCAACCATCCCTGTAATGCGGGCCAACAAAAACATGGGTGTGCTCGAAAGCCCTGTGAAGGGTTCTGCGCACGGGATCGTATTGTTCAAGACCAGCACACGGGTGTTTGGTGAAAGCAGACAATCGGGGCTTCCGGATCAATACGGCCATTGTGTCGGGGAAGGGTAAGACATCCTGCTGGTCTTGGCCTATCTCAAATGCGAAGCCGCTTTTGCCATGTGTTTCCAAACAACGGCAACAGGAACCTCAATTAACCAGTATATCTATATATATAAAGGTGAATAGACTAATTCATTGCTGGTTGGTGGTTGCTCACTCCATAAACCCAACCGTGCTTTTGTGATGAGCGCATTTCCTGCCAGATCATCGTAATGCGAAACGGTCCCGAACGAGCAAAGTAGCACCGGTGTTACAATTGTAACAACACAAACAGTGGTCAAACAGGTTGAACATTTTCCGTTTGGTGTTACACTTGTACAAATAAGGGGGTAGCCGGTCTTGGCACGCCTTGGCCATAAGCTCATGGAAGATTGGCGAGGCCCGGCAAGCGAAGCATGTGATCCGCCAATTGCAAGGGCGGCAGCTTGTGCAGGCACCCAGGTTTCTGAACATTTATTCGTCCAACTCGTATTCACACATTCTTCGACGCCAGGAACATTGTGGAGATGTTTGCGGATCAGGAGCTGGGTATGTCAACGCGCATTGCGGTCAAATGCTAAAATTTCAGGATAAGACGCTGCACCTAGTCTCTCCCTTTGGGTTGGTCACAAGGGCCTTCTGGCCTTTCCCTCAAGAAGTGAGTTGCGGTTCACGCTAAATAGGTGAATGTTGGGAAATGTATAGTTAACAATGGCCAAGGAAAAAAGTTGGTTTCTGATTAGAGATACGCAGAGCCTCCACTCATTTAGCACGAGGGCAATAGAGAGTGATAGGCAACATGTCCATGAAGTCACCACATTGTTCCTGCAAACAAATGTGTGTTGTCAGAATGCTCACAGCGGGGACTTGATGTCCCCTCGTCTTGCTGAAAGGGTGGCTGGGCCATTTGCTTTTACACATCTCTCGTAATCGTGATCACTTCCCATCGTCGTGATTTGGTGCACTTAACCCCGACTGCTTGGGATCGGATATACCAACTTAGCAAATGCCGGTGGTTGGAAGAGAGCTATGGAGTTGGGGGTATTCAAATTTGCTTTTTACAGAGGGTAGCTAAGGACATGGTAGAGTATGTTACAACCATGGTCATAACTTGGTCCCCTTATAACCATGGCTATAGCCTACTTACCTGAGCAATCAAAACTTGGGTAGATGAAGGTTAGTAAGGGGCGATCCCAAGCATAAATAGCTGCGGCCGCCTTCTTAATTCTTTACAGGGTTCTGGGTCAACCATTTTTATACCAGGTTTTGATTGCGACTCACCTGACGTTGGTTGAACATCCAAGTGGATATCATCCGCCAGGAAACATTGCACTCCTGGACACTGTGGATGGGCGTGCGAGACGATGTGGACGGCGCAGCCTTCACCAAAGCCGGGCTCGCAGCGAGATACCGCGATAGCGCGGCGGTACGTGGAGCACCGTTGCTTTGTGGAGTGTGTGGGGGGGGGTTGATCAATATTCCTTGCCCCCAGTTTTGACCATGGGCAGCTTTTGCCATGTGGGATATGTCAGCTTTCTAGTGGTGTTTCACAATGGTAATCCCATGAACCTGTTGATCAACCCCCATGCGTATTTCTCATTTTTTTTGGATGGCTTGAAAAGTCAGCAAAAGGAAAGCTCCCCATTTTCGTACGTTCCCCCGTTTCATGCATAGAGTGCAGTTGCAGGGGTGTGTCCTGCGCATTGTTCCCATGATTCCCATTCGGGCACAGGGACAAGTACACTTGTGCCAGGATGCCAGGAGCAAAATATTGTTTCGTGCAGCAACGATCGTACTTGATTGTACTTGTCGCAAAGATGCCAAGTATGTTCTACCCAAACTGAATTGCTGTTGATCATTGTTCCTGCATTGCATCCACTGTTGCTGGCTGATTTCCGGACAACATACCGCCCACGAGCCTAACAAAAGCGGGTTCCGGTGGATTTCGCTGAAGCCCGACTATCAGTCAGTTTCTCAGCATGGCATTCAGAAAAATGCACAAGAGCAATCAGACGGCTCTGCCAAGAGTACCGCTACAGGAGCCATCCCAACACGGACTGTTCTCTCACGCGTCAGTTGCAGCAAAACAAGACAGAGCCTTCTGGAGCCATGTGCCTGGTCGTTGCTTTTGGTTTTGCCAGCGGCAACCAGGAGTAAAGTCGCAAGATTTCGGGGGATATGTTTCCCTGACTCCAAGCATTGCGCCCCGCATCCTTTATGCCGCAACCTGTGGGGAAGCACCGCTGGATCGAAACGAGTCGAGTGGGGCCGATGCAACGCACTTCGAGGCGTTGCGCCGAACGCTCTGGGGCCCTCCCCGGCTTTGACTTTTGGACGGGGGTGGTGTAGGTCTGAAGGCAGTTGAGTTTCTCTGGGAGGGCTTGTTCCGGGTTCCTTGTTGCGACCCCAAGGACTGCAACTCAGGGGTTGATTTCCCGAACAAAACTCTAGGTTTAAGTCTGACTTGTCACAAGATGGATCCATCCCAGGTATACTATAGTTGTCCTTTTGCTGTTTTCAATGCGTTCAACTGGCAATCTCAAGGATCGCTCTTCGGATTCTTGAATTTCAAAGCTCCAAGCTTCATGAATGGCTGGGCCAAGCCTTTGCCATGGATCAAACTACCTTGCCTGCCCTTGTGCTGGGGAGAGACAAGCAAAGGGATTCGCGGTGAGGCTCAGGGATCCATTCATTTGTTTTTTTTCAGGACATGAGCATTCAGTTGGATGTTTGTGGTTGTTTGCTAGGAAAGGAAAATGTGAGGAGATGGGCCAACAAGGTCCCATCCGCTGGGCAGTGGGGCTACTTCTGCATGGAAAAACTGTGTGGCCAGTTGGGGAGGACATATTCGGGCCAGAGCCTTTGTCAAGACTGATTTGCAAAGTACTTCTGGCAACAGCTGCGTATATACCCCTGACATACCCGGCGTCCATGAGATCCATGCGCATGTTGCTTTTCAGCACTCAGTGGGCCCCGGGATCGTGACCAAAACCTTTCCATGTGCCTCATTGAAGGAGCTTCAGCGGGGATGGCAAACTGATATCCCCAAGCCCTGGCAAATGGGTCAGAGGGGCTGCGCCCCAATAGCAGACATTTCTGTACCAAGGTGGGTGCAAGGGAAATGGTAGAGAGACAATGTGGGAGGGGGGGCCTTCACTTTTGTGCCATTGAATAGACATTGGCGAGATCCCGAGCTGAAGCGAAGCATTTCGCCCGAAATGGGCGCAAGGCCTTTCGGGGTGTATTCCGAGAATTGTCACCGGCGAGGTTGCCAATCCCAGTGGAATTGCTAAAGATTGCAAGTAGGGTGCAAGGGCATCCTCTAATTTGCAATGGTTTGAATTATTCATGGCTTCGTTGCTTGCAATTTCTCGCTAGGTTGGCGTGTCATGGCCTCAATGTCAATGTCAATGTCCACCGCATGACCCAAGCAAGCCACCTGCTTTGACGAGCCAGGCTTGGCCTCCAACCCCTTGAGCGTGGCTGAATGAGAAGCGTGGAATCCCCTGGATATTGCAAGTGAACTGCGAGCGGTTTCTAGATCCCCCAGCTAGGTGCTCTTTCTCACCCCTTTTTTGGTTGGGAGGGCTCCCCTACTACAGAAAAGAAAGGGTACCCTTATTCTAACCTCTCTACTGGAGGACTTAGGTGTGTGTCCCGGTTGCATGGTGAACAGTCCACCAACGCTTTGAATCGGAGGCACCGACGTGTGAACAATTAATTGTTTTTGGACAAGGTACGAGCTGAGGGGAGTTGGTTCCTAAGCTGACTACGTTGCTGTCACTTTGTCCCCTCACGCGTATACCATTGAATTTGGCCTAGTCGGTGACTGGGGGTCCACTTGTTTTCTGGAATGTGGATATGGCCATGGTTCAAAACCAATGGTACCATTTTGGGATAGGTGCACCACCCATTATAGTCTATTTTAGTGGGGATTGGGACGTTCTCTGGGGGTACGGGGTTTTGATCCATGGCCATATCAGGGGTTTGCCCATTTTGCATAGCAACTCATGCCTTACTTATTGGCATAACCGGTCCGTTGATCACACATGGTTCCTTTAGACTTGACCACACGCACCTAGACCCTGTTTTCAAAGGGTCACGCCTTTTGGGTGGACCAACCAATTAAGGGTCAGGAGACTCCAGGTAAGTGTGTCTTTTTCGAGGGTACTCTAGGTTGGTTCAGGGACACCAAAAGGACAACCATTGCTCGCCATGTTCAGGCTAAGGGGAATTTGGGTAAAACAACAGTTAAGACGAGCCACGGATGGAAGGTTCACTTGCACTATTTAGGGCCGGAGGTCCAAAGTTGGCGGCCAGAAAAGTGACGCGCTGCAAATCAGAAGGGAGAGGCTGATTGAACCAGCATGCTGGGACCGAGCATGCTGAGACGCAAGCAGACCATGTCCATGTTGCAGCCCATGCTATCCGGAAAGGGGGTTTATTTTGCATGCTTTGCTTTGCTTCAATTCTTCAATTCTCCTGGCCTTAGGCTGCGCCCATGCCATTTGTGCATATGCGTGCCACCCTGCAATGCCCTCTTTCAGATGCGGGAGCTTTGCCATCGCAGCCGATGGGCTGTAGTGACAGGTACCATTCCACGCTCCGCAAAAAACGTGAATTGCTCGAGTCTGGTATTTGGTAGGATGATACACAGACATCGCACTTGCAACACAACGACGCCTGGACAAGAAGGACACAACGACGCTCTCGTGACTCTCCTTCCCAAGAACACTTCCAGATAGATGAAGCTGCTCATCCTGAAAAAAAACGCGGTCTTCTTGATGCAGGTGCGTCTTCCTTGCCCGCATCGCGGGCAGCCCACGCAACTCAGATGGCCTAGCCATGTCGAAGAGCCCGCGAAAGCCCGGCTTCGCCGTGCAAGTGAACGTGCGAGTGAAGCCCTGCGAAGGGGGCAGCTTGCCAGGTGCAATGGGCAGGTGACACATTGAGGCTTCAAAGGGCCGGTAGTCTGACTCCACATGAATCAACCCCAGTTTGTGAATAGAAAGGTATTTTTTCCTGGGTGAAATGTGGGGAATCAGACCGCCCCCACCGCCCTACTACTGTAATAAACTGGGGTTGATTCTTATGGGGTCAACATTATGTGAGGTTCCTTGTGTGTCTTGAGGATTGTATGTATGACTTGCCCAAGAGGGTGTCCTAGATTGATTTCCCTTCAGCCAGCTAAAATCAGGTACCCTCCAACCAAGAAGCCTGGAAGTGCACAGATCAGGCCATTCAGACTACTTTTGGAGGGGCCTGGAACGCCCTATGAGTAAACTGGGGTTGACGAATATGCAGACACCAAAAGCAGCTGAGGACTTCAGCCGTCTCGGATCGATCGAAAGCTGGGCAGGTGAGATCGGCTCCTTCCGCACCCTGGGCTCCGAGTGCAGCCAGGAGAGCGCCTTCGACACCGTCGCGCCCGCCTTGTGCGAGAGCTTCCTGCAGGGCTGCGCCGCGGTGAAGAAAGCGGAAAGCGAGCGCCAGAAGGTCCACCAGGGCCACGAAGTGTGGGGGGTTGCTGCAAAAAGGGAAGCCAAAGGGAAACCTGCAATTCTTCTTCTTCTTCTTCTTCTTGTTTTTTGGGGGGGAAGGGGTAAAGCCTTGTTTTGACACATCCATTTGTGGATGCGGGCCGGTTGAGCCATTTTTGTTCGGGGCCATTCGTATTTATTCTGGGTGTTGGCCTAAAACATGGCCCTGACCAGTCGGGCCAACTCCTTGAAGCTTGGTGAAGCTTACACACTTGCTTGAGGCAGGTGACCCCAGGTATCAAGCCCAGGTTTCCTCCAGTGGAATGGGTTTGAACTGCGGGTTCGAGTCAGTTCACACACACACACATGGGTTTGAATTGTAGTCGAGGTCCACAGAGTTTGGTGAATATCGTTTACATGGGGGGGGATTTATATAATTCTGTCCACCAAGCTCTCTTGAGGGGTCGCCCATTCACGGGCTCACGTTGGCGAGCCAAGGAAATCCGCTTGCAAAAAAGTGGTCGTGGGTATGGCCTGCTGCGGTATTGCAAAAGCACGCAACTGTGGATTCGCTCTTGTTTTGTCTTTGTTCCATCATGCGAATCCGCAAATTTCGATTGATTGCTGGGGGTCATTTCGTCTATGGACCGCTGGCGCGCTTTCCAAAGGCGAAAGTGGAATGTCTCAAGCAGGCCGATGTTAGTGCGAGGAAGGGTCTTTCTAAATGAGGCCTGTTACCACGTATGCCCAAAGCTCACGTCAAAGAACAAGCCCAAGGGTATGGGTATGTCTCAAATAATGTCAAAATCAGGGGCCCGAGAATGATAGTGTTCCTTTGTGCTCCCATTGAACCAAGCTGGAAAGGGTGCTCTCAAACAAACAATGTTACGGATTCAGCAAAGCCAACATCAAACGAACTTGCAGCATTGCAGCATCGACAGAACCACACTGCTAAAGCCAATAATGTTGCCGTGTGATAGCAAACACGCACATCAGTAGACGGTGTGTTGCCCGTTCGGCAAAGAACCACACACCGGCGTCTCAAGGAGGTTCCTGTTAAGTTCGCGAGACTAAGATGTCAGGCAATGCGGATTTCATTTCCGCGAGCCAATCAGCCGACTGACACAACACAGACAGAACCAACTGAGCACAGGTGAAGTTCCGATGAGAGCCGGCAACCCGTAGACTTGGAGCCAGCGCAGCGCCGGAGTTTCCATTCTGCAAACGAAGGCAGTGTGAACCTCGCAAGATGTCCAGATCGAGTTCCGAAAGGGCTCCCAGGAGAATTATTGCCAAGCATGAGTGGTAGATTCAAGGCGTTGTTTGGTGAGTGGAAGTCAATGATAGCGGTCCTTGCGGTTTTGTAGTTTGGAAGGATCAACCATTGCAGCTTGGTCGTTTTAAGGCCTCCCTATGGGTATCCAATGATGGATGGGATTTCCCACGCCTTCATGGCTTTCATATGGTGCAATGTTGGGTGGCTTCAAGCGCCTCAGGCAACTGCACGCTGTTTGTGTACGGCCAGACTGGGAGCGGCAAGACCCACACCCTCTTCGGCCCTCCCAGCTGCTTTGCCCGGCATCTGCTTCATGAAGCTGGGCAGGATGACTTTCTCGCCCTGAATGCTTCGTCTTCCCAGCCCAGTAGCACTCGTGTCTCGTGTCTGTTTGTTGTCCAGAGATGGTGTTCAACCCCTGAATGCACAGAGGAACATGGGGGTGTCCTTGTTTTCCCATGCCCAGTGGCAAGCAAGTCTTTTCTACATAAGTCTTTCTGAAAGGGATCCCCACAGTAAGATGCAGTCCTGGTTGCAGGATCATTTTAGGTAAACCGTCAGGGCATGTCTTGGTCAACACAAGCAGTGTTCCTGTGTTCCTACTAGTGTTTTTTGATTCTGTTTTTTCTGTTCTACATCTTCTGACTGTTGATTGAATCTTAATTTGCCTGATTAATTTGCTGCTTGCGCAGATTCTGCAGGATCAGTTTCCCACTGACTCGACATACGATGCTCGCAGGGTTCCTTTGGTTCCTACTGGAAGAAGTTCCGGGAAGTACTTGTCTGCACGAGTTCAAAACGTTTCGCCGGTGATTCGGCCCTTGAAAGTAAGGAGGCGATTCGCAGCCGCTTTTGCTTCCGGGGTGTTGGTTTGATCAAGCGCGTCTATCGTCTTCTGCATCCAATTTTGGCCATTCCGCGCATGGCCCGTCTTCAATAGCTACTTGTTGCATCTTCCGAGCCACGAATTGGTTGCTATGGCTATGGCTCTGAATCAAGAGTGCCATGCGAAGATGGGAGTCCTCGAATGTTAGCTAAGGGAGTAGAACATCCAGGCCTTGACCAGATCCTGGAGTCTTGACCCTTTACAAAGGGCTGACCCCTTATTTTGGGTAGATGACCGCATTCGAGCATGAGATCCTGGAGACTCGCGGCACGTGTCTTGGGTCGTTCCCGAGCGAGCCGCTCGTCTTTTCGGCGCAGGAGGGCCAGGACTTTCCGGCCGCCTGGGGCGTCTTCCCCCGCGCGGCCATGCAGTTCCTGCGGCAGGGGCCGCTCACGGCCAGCGTGGCGGAGGTGTACATGAGCCTGGGCAGGAGGGGATGGTCGCTGGTTTTGCAACACCTGGGCGTGTTGTGTTTTATTTTTGTTCTAGGCCCTTTTTATTTACATTTTAGGGGGGGACCCTTGTGGTTGGTGGTTTAGTTGTTTTTTCTTCGGGAGGCACCTGTTGGTTGGTGCTTTTCATGGGAAACCACAAGGGCTTCCACAACTTGTGGGGTCGAGACAAACCCATGCGGTGCAACCAGGCCCTGGGCCTTTAGCCTTGCACTGCTGCTTAGGGCGGGCTGTTAAACGAGACCTAGGCGCCTCTGAAGGAAGTCCAGGAGGAACGAGCTTAACCAATGAGGGTTTGCCCAGCTGTGGTCCTGGTTCTTGTTTGGTACTCATTCTGAGGTTCAAAGTTGCACCAGAATCCAGATATGACAGATTTCTACTTTGGTGCAACAGGCTGGGCACACTTTAGAGACGATTCGGTGGCGGGTCGGGGGATTGTCTTCCTTCTTCCAAGAGGCAGCCACCCAGGGATGGATCGCTCGATGTTTGCAGGCTCCTTGTCTCTGCGGTTCGTTTCTTTTTCTCTGAAGGCTAGCATGGAACCCAGAATGGGACTTGTCCAAAAGCGAATCCTATCTCTGCGCATTCAACGTGTTGTTGCGATGTGTTGCCTTTTCCAGGGAGTGCGGCCCGCCTTTTGCCAACTTTAGCCCTGAGTTTCCATGACGTGTAATCGGAAAGAAACGCCGAGTGAGTTTTGCAGGCTGTCCTGTCTGGCTAAGGAACAACTGCTTTGACCTGCTGAACAATCGGAACCAGGCCTGACAGATATGGATAATTTCAGCACATTTCTACTTGAGTCCCAGACGCTGATCCCAGCAGGAAACAAAACGGGAGTGTGAAATCTCTATGTGCCTGCATTGCGCAGCTTTCGCCAAGAGTCCTGAAATATGTATATACGGCCCAAGAATCCTAGACCAGCCTCCTTTAAAAGGGAGGTGGGTTTCCATGTTAGTGGACGAAAGGGTACCCCGTTTCTTGGATTTTGATCGGGGCCACTTTTTGTGTGAGGGACCGATCGGATCGCGTTTTGGGGTGTCTTGGTGTGAATGCCCGATGTTGAGGACCCAAACAGACTTTCAAGGCGTGTGTTTGTTTTTTAAGGCTAAAGAGGCACTTGGTGTAAGCTCTTTCCAGAGAAGCCAGCCTCGGAAGGCCACCTTGTTTCTGTCATTCTGGTCCCGATTCTGAGGGGCGGAAAGCGGGGCCAGCGGACAGCAAATGGGGCGAAGTCGCGCTGGACGGAAGTCGGAGTTCTTTTCCGCCAGGTGCAGGTGGCTGGCTCCAAGAAGTGCAGCATCGCCGCCCACGGCCCGGAGTTCTTCTCCAAGGAGACCAAAAAACGTCGAAGCCACCCCCCAGTCACCCCCCCCCCGCTTCTGCCGGTAATTAAGTGCTTTTTGGTCTCAGTCCGAAACGCACCGGATCGGATTGTTGTTTTGTGTTTGGTTTTCCCATGCTCGATATATTTAGTCAAGGTCACAGAAGAATTGATCTCCAGGTCCTTTGGGCAAGTGAGTAGTTTAAGAACCCGGGCGCCCCTTGGAACGGGTTTTGTTTCGTTTGCTTTCTGGCTGTTGTTGGCCTGGTTGGTTTCACCAAACACAACAAACCCAAAGAAGAGCATGTGTGGTTGAATTGCTTGTGCTTGTTGGTCTTTGGCCAATATGATGGAAACAAACATAGAACAAAATAGGTAGGGGACCTCCCCTCGAGTGGGACTCCAAGCGGAGAGACTTGGCCAAGGAAGTCTGGCCAGGTTGCCACCAAAGAAGAGCGAAGCAAGTCAATACGGGCGAAAACCTGCGGGTCCCTGGTTCAATTTTGACCCACACCCACATCAAAATAATTTTACTTCAAGGGGACGTCTGGCCCCACCAGGAGATGTCGAGCTTCAAAGTGGCGGGGCAGACTCAGATGACCCTGCAGAAGCTTGGCAGGGGGTTCCGTGTGGGACAAAACGTGGCAACCGGCTTCAAATGGGGCGCAAAGCGGGTTCCTTCACTTGTCAGAGAAGCCCAGCTTTGACCTTATGGCTTTAACGTGGTCCGTCTTTTGCTCAGGAGTTTAGACAAGTGGACTCTGCTTGGTGATTGTTCATGGCTTACAGAGAATGGTATTTTGCGTGTCGCTTCTTTCAATGTTGAGCCCGGGAATCCGGCTCGGAACCTGGCAGCTAACCAGCTAGGAAGCTAAAGATTGCTCTCTTGCAGCGTCCTGGGGATTCAGTTTGGCGCTCAATTGCGCCAACTATGGTCTGATATGGTGTGTGTGGTTGTTAGAGCTGCCTTAGTGCCAAACCACTCGAGTCAGAAATCAACCCTGAACGCCTTTCCCTGAAAGATGATTTACCAGTTGCTTTCAAACCCCAGGGCCCCAGACGGTGAGCGGTTTCTGTTTGCATATCGGAGGCCTGCTGCAACGACGTCTGATCATGGCTTAAGCTCGGGCTCTTGGGCTTTGGGACATCGGCAGAGTTCTTGGAGACAAGAGGTGGGTCTCTTTTTGGAGGGTACCCCCTTTGGGGATGGTTAAACAAGAAAAAAGCGGAAACCACAAGGAACACCACCCGTTTTTTTTTTGGGGGGGAGGGGTCCTTCAAAAAAGACACAGATTGGGCAAGACGATCCTGGTGTTCAACGGCGGTGTATCACTTTAAGAGCTTGAGTGAATTGCTTGTTGTTTCAGGAAGCCCTCAGAATGGTGGTTTCAAGCCAACCAAAAGGCGGCACCCACAAAAAAGACACCCAGTTCCGGCTCCAACCTCAACCTCTAGACCAGGCCCTACACTTTGCACATTGCAGTTGCTCCACACGAAATATTTGGAAGACAGCCGTCTCATAGCGATACTTTTCAAGAGCGGTGACTCAATGCACTGGGATACCCACGTAAAGGCGCGGGATTCCCTCCACCTTCACTGGGCATCCGTGGCCAGTTTTCATTTTCGCGCGGTTCCCTGCTTTCGATGGAAGGGCAAGGCCGTGGTGAAATACTGGCGGATAGGGATTAAGCAATTGTGGCGGGATATTCCCTGGCCGGCGCCTAAAAGAACAGGCGGTAGGGCTTTTGGGTTTGTTCTTTGGGTTTTTCATGATTGACCCTTGAAATTGGTGGGGCACTCTATGACAACTTCTTTCATGAAACCCCTTTCACAGGGCAGGATTGAGGGGGGAGTCCCCTCTTTCCTCCACCAAAAGTCTATTCCGGTTTCCAGCTGAGGGGCTTGGGTTCGCATCATTTGCCCAGGAACTTGCAAGACGTGTTGAGCCTCATGTCCATCGTGGACGGCTCCCGGACCACCAAGTCCCATGCCATCAACGACCGCTCCAGCCGCTCCCACTGCATCGTGACCGTCACCACCCCCCGCACCGGAGGCAAGTTCCTCTTCGTGGATCTCGCAGGCGAAGGGGCAGGGGAGAAGCATGCAGTGTGGGTCACAAATCCCCAAATGGAACCCCAGTAATGGAAACAAGGACTAAAACCTGCGGTCCCCTGGTGGTTTAATTTTGACCCAGACCCATGTGGCAGACGTGGCGCGGGATGCTCCCTTTAGGACGTGGCCCGGGATGCGCCCTTTAGGACTCGTGGCTCAACTTGATTGGGAACCTGTTCGAATCCTGTTGAGATGATAGACCATCCATTCCGACAACTTAGATGTGTAGACCCCTCCGGGATGAACCTGGACAGCCTTCTGGGGCAAATGCTGCAGGGCTTTGCTTACCTTCTCGGATTTTATGTCGTGTTTGTGCTTGCAATGGTCTGGATTATGTTTCTGTTCAGGTACTGGGACCGTGGTTTGCCGGTGTCTTCCCTTTTAAACAACACAACGAGTACCCTCGAAAGGTGATGTCAGAAATAGTTATAGTATATACTATAGCCAAAAAAACTTGGCCTCAAACAAATATTGGGAAACACCATCATCTCTGAACCCCCGAAATGGATTTCGGTTGCCCTTAAAGCAGCTCATAAGCACACGAACTCCCCCCCCCCCCCCCGAGCCCAGCCGCAAGGCTCTGAGCGCATCGCCAAGTCGCTGGCGCCGGACAACTTCTTGGCCAACTCAGCGGGACATGTCCTGGACATCCGGGCCGAGGACGTCTCCAAAAATCTTGGCGGGAGGGCCTGAAATGGCGGGCGCTCGTTTTTTCCTTTTTTTCTCTTTTTCGGGATGGCGTTTACAGAGAAAAATGGCCAGACCAAAACCACCATTATGTTCTTTTGGGATTTTTTGGCGCTCCATTTTTTTTGAAGTTGGTAGCCTTGTGTTGGTACCCCTTTTTTGGAGACTGCTTGTTTCCAGCAGGTTAGAGCCCTGGTGTTGGGAAGCTACGACTCAAGACCCTAAATGGGTGTCTCTTTTTGGGAGTTGGTACTCCCTTTGTTGGATGCTTTTAAAGAAACACCAAAAGAACAACCACAGTTTTGTGTTTTGGGGGAGGGGATCGCCAAATTCTAATGGCCGTGAACCAGGACCCCGCGTCAGGTTCTATGTGTTGATTGGTGGGAGGGTACCACCTTGTACCTCCCCGGATGGGATTCGAAGTTTTCAGGAGGCGAAAAATATCAACCTCTCGCTGACCGCCCTGGCGCGGGTCATTGCAGCGCTGGCGCGGGAGCTCGTTCGCGAGTTGGATCGGCTGGAGGATCCCGGGGAAGAAAATCCTCACTCCCCGAGTTCATGGACTTGCAACCTTTTTTGGGTTTGGACCATTTTAGTTGCAAACAGAAAGTTCGGACTTTTTGGGGTCCACTCGGGAAGTGATGTGGCGAGCCGATTTTGGTTTGCCTTGAGGCCATCTTCGACGCTGAAGATTTGTTTGACATGCTTGGGTAGTTTTGATGTTTGGAGATACCAGCGACGTTTTGACATCCTTTGTGTGATAGACCAACTCTTAGTCATGAGATCTTCCGATGTGTAGTAGTTTAGTAGTCTCCTATTGGTGGTCGGCATTTTGTGCGGACACTGAACATGTTCGCAGCTCGGCCCGGGTTTCTATTGCCCAGCTGGCTTGCAGCCTGTCTCACAAGTGCAAGCCGCAGCCTTTGCAGACAGGCTTGCCCTTGCCTTTTGGACGTCCTCCCTCACCCCCAACCGTCCGCCGGAGGGGGAGAGAGGGTTTTCAGCAAACCCCCACCTACCTCAGGGCCCCCTCCAAAAGGGTAGCCTTTGCAAGAATCTCCGCGCCACGCGAGGCCAAGAGCTCGCCCTTCGTGCCGTTCAGGGACTCCGTGCTCACCATGATGCTGAAGGCGTCCGTGTCGGCTCAAAACTAAAGAGACAAAACGAACGATCCTCACGAGTTCCTGGACTCACATTAACCATTGTGGTAAACCAAAAGTTTGGGAGCTTGGGCCAATGCACTCAGGAAGTGAGTTCCCGTGGAAAATGAGGACTGTTCCAATTAGGGATGGGCTACGTATGCAATACCCACGGATGGCAGGTTGGAAGACAAATTTATTGCCTCGCTTTTTGCCCTGGAGCAATTCATAGCTGAAGACGCGGTATCAACGTTTGAGAAGCTGTGGTCCATGTTACAGCCAAGGGGCCAGCGAAAGACCCCCATTAGTGAACGGCAACAACTTGACTGTCCTTTGTTTCAGCTACGTGTATCCAAACAAGTTTTTACAAACCCTGAGGGTATTCTATGTCCTGGTCTTGTGGGGCGCATCTTTTTGTCGAGCGGAACGCAGATTCTTGAAACGGTAGATATTGGGTTGCCTTTTGCTTGTGGAGATAGGTGTCATGCGGAAGTGGCCTCAAGATTCGTCGACCACTTCAAAGGCATATACGACTTCCAAATGCCGCCCCCAATCGGCACTTTCCGCATGTTTCTTCATTGCCGTGTGAAAGGGTTGTCAGAATTTGGGACTTCCCACTAGGTAGCTGAGATCAGGCGCCATGCTTTTGGGGGTTTAGCGTAGGGGTACGGTACGGGCAAGGTACGGTTGTAGCACTGGGCCTGAACATTGTGTGTAGGGTATCCGAACCCCCGATACCCCGAAGGCATATACCCCGGTACCCGCACCGAAAAACACAGGCAGCTTCGGCAGAAAACACACCAACCATTTTTGCCTTCAAAACATAACCCATATTGAACAAACACAATGAATGTTGTAAAATTCCACAACCAGTTGCAGAGGCCCACCAGAGCGTGTCTGCTGAGTTCAGATATTTTTTGACCATCCAAGACCCAGAGGGTCCAAGTACCTTGGCGAGTAGAAAGGGGTCTAAGTACCTCCTTAGGTTTTTGGACCCTCTGGGAAAAGGTGTCCCCGGTCTTGAGACACGCATTGTTGAAAAGGTCTAGGGGATTATTCCCCATTCAACCATCGTTCTTTTCAAAAACCGGATCTGTTTCCCCTGGGTTTTTAAGATGGTTTCCTGAAAAGAAAAACGGATCCCTGGACAGCTCGCCTGGAAAAGAGAGGACAGCCTCGCGGGCAACTGTCGCACCGCGGTGGTGGTGACGGTCTCAGAAGATCCCCAACACCAGGAGGAGCGTCGACCGGGCAAAATGTGGTTGTCTTGACTTTAGACTATTGGGTTGGATCGACAACAACAACAACAACAACAACAACAACAACAACAACAACAACAACAACAACAACAACAACAACAACAACAACAACAACAACAACAACAACAACAACAACAACCACAACCACAACCACAACCACAACCACAACCACAACCACAACCACAACCACAACCACAACCACAACCACAACCACACCACAACCACAACCACAACCACAACCACAACCACAACCACAACCACAACCACAACCACAACCACAACCACAACCACAACCACAACCACAACCACAACCACACAACAAGAACAAGAACAAGAACAAGAACAAGAACAAGAACAAGAACAACAACAACAACAACAACAACAACAACAACAACAACAACAACAACAACAACAACAACAACAACAACAGCAGCAACAACAGCAGCAACAACAGCAACAACAACAAC
Organism: Effrenium voratum; assembly: GCA_963377175.1. NCBI lineage: Eukaryota > Dinophyceae > Suessiales > Symbiodiniaceae > Effrenium > Effrenium voratum. Next base: position 266,601 of record CAUJNA010000668.1, on the reverse strand, counting down.
AACAACAACAACGACAACAACAACAACAACAACAACAACAACAACAACAACAACAACAACAACAACAACAACAAATATTGGGTTCGAACTTTAGACCTTAACTTTTTGGTTGAAATCCAGGCGATGTCCACTAAACCCACAACATGTTGAACGTTTTGCAGAGGGGTCAAGAGCCACCAAGTTGTTGGGAAGCATTTTCTCACATTTTTGCTTGTTGTGGTTTAGTGGCTGAAATCCAAGCACTCAACTGCTAAAATTTATTTTGTTTGCCTCCCCTTGCAACGTCATCCAAGAAAACGGGGAGGCCATGGGCCAAAATCGATGGAGTCAAGCAAGGGGATTCTTCAAAGCACTCACCCAGCCATTGAACAAGTTTGCCCTTTCGAGGTGCGAGGGGGTCGAGGGTAAAGAGCTTGGTTACCTTGGGAGTTCATGGGTTACTTCACTGTTCTTGGCATGTTGTTTTTTTATTCTTCTTCTTTTTTATCAGTTTTTTGGCTATGTTCAATTTTTTACTGGGGGTCCGCCAAAAAAACAAAAATCCAGTTTTTTCGCTACCATACCAAGGGGAGTTCATGGGTTACCTGTGCTTCAGGCCAAGCCGGTCCTTAAGATGTCCAGCCCAGCATAGGCGGAGAGATGCGGAGAGAGTGTTTGTTGGTTCAAGACCGCGGGGGGCTGGTCGAGTTTGACGGGGGCGTCCGAAGATGTGTGAGTTCGGCGTTCGTGGGTTCCACTTTTTTTTGTCCGTTTCATGCTTGTCCCTGCGAGTTAATGATGGTTAGAGAGACTTGGACTTCAATGAATGGAAAAGGCTGCATGAACATCGGCTGTCCATTTCTTGCAGAATAGACCTGCTTTTTCAGGCCCCCAACCCACTCTGCAGTTTTGGCGTTGGGCCACCTCAGGAGATGAATCACCCTACCGTGCAGGTGTCCATACGGGCAATGGAAGTGCAGTTCTCCTCTCGCCTCAGACTGTGTCAACCTGAGCTTTCCAAGCCTCAGGCCTTCTCCTCTGTCAGAGAGAAACTGAAATGGGTTTGCTTTTTGGAGGGTCCCGTATTCAAAACCAATGGTACCATTTTGGGATAGGTGCACCACCCATTTTAGTCTATTTTAGTGGGGATTGGGATGTTCACTGGGGGTACCTGGTTTTGACCCATGACCTTGAGAGTCCCGTATTTTTTGGCACTCAAATCCTTATCCTTATTTGTAGCGGGCTCTCGCACTCGCTTCTCCGTGTGCGTTGTTTCGGAAGCTTCCCTCGGGCGCCTGGCGGTTTGTGTTGCCACGAGGAGACCATCTCCAGCCTCGGCTTTGCACGGCTCTGCCAGAGCGTGAAGACAGAGGTCACCCAGCTGAAAGCACGGGACGCTGGTGACGTTGTCAAGGCCCGGAGTCAAGGCCCAGCATACATTTGGATGCATGCCACAGAGTATGTTTACGGCACACTTGCATCGGCATAGATGCATTTCTGTAAACCCATGTGTATTAAATAACATGTTGGGACATGGAGTTTGTCCCTTTGGTTTCTTTCCCCCCACAGCGCCCTTCACAGGTGGTCTGCAGGTTTCTTTGGCTTCATCACTTCCGTCAAAACCGCGAGAGGCGTAGTCTGGACCCGCCAGGTGCGGCAGCAGCTGCAGCAACTGGAGCAGCAGCTGGCGGAGTTGGAGGCCAAAGGCGGCGCAGGCGGCGCGCCTCGGACGGAGCCGGAGCCGGAGCCGGGAGGTGAGGGGTCCAAGCGGGTGTGGGCACGGTGTGGGTCGAAATGAACCAGGATATGGACCGCAGGTTTTTTAGTCTTTGTTTCCATTTGTTGGGGCAACACACCCAAATGTTTTTTGTAGGTATGCTTGGAGAGTTGAGGGCAACTGAACAAATACGAACTTTCTCTTTTTCCTTTTTTTTGGGGGGGGGGTTGTTTCGGAGGGTGGGTGTTTTCGTGGAGCTGGTAGGTGTTACTCCCCAACAGCTGAAAGCTAATCCCCACCCTTCCAAAAGGCCATAAAAAGAATAGTCGAGGCAGCTAGACTGTTTTTTGGAGATGTTGTTTTTTGCTCCTGGCCCTAAATACTTCAAACTCACACTTCTGCTACCGAAGTGATCCTAATCTAAATTTGGAAGCTTGCATGCCGTTTTGTTTTTTGTTTTTTTTGGTTTTTCTCTGGGGGTCTGTGGTAGTATGTTTCATCCAACTGGCCAATTTGGCTGCTGAAATAGATAGCATTGCTGTGCACATAGCATGCCCCAAGTTTCGTCAATATTTTTTTTGTAGAGGCATTCAGCCGAGGTGGCAACATGACTTGAGCCCTCAACAATGCATTAAAAGAGTGTCAAACGGGAGCAAATCGGAAACGATTGCGCGCAGCTCACCACCAGCCCAGCACGAAGCAACCATTTCAGTTGAAGGTTGCCCGGCATGCTTGCCATGGTGTGTCCATGGTTTGTCCACGGTCATGCCATTTGCCAGAGCACACATAGCCGCATGTCTTATCTAGGCATGCCTACGGATAAACCTGTCATTTTGAAAGTAAATATGACGTTTTTTTTTTCTTAATGTAACATCACCTGATCAGCGAGCTACTAGAACTGCGGTCATGTTGTGTGATCAGAAATCCACGTTTACTGTCGAGAGTCTCGCAACAAAATCTTAGTTCAACGGCGGAGTTGAGAAATCTCGCAATTTTCTGAGACTCTGGGTGGTCTCAATTCTATTGCGACCATGGCGAGCCGTTTTTTTTTGCCCTTTCGAGAGCTCGCGGGCCAAAAAAGAGGCGTGACACCCGCCTGAGACCAAGCATCAACCGGTCTGGAAGCAGTCTGAAATCAGTCGATTGTGGGATAGGCCAAGACCAGGAAGATGGCAGAAGGCCCACCCGATGTCCCAATCAAGTTCGGGCTCAGACATGTTCAGACTGGGTTCAGACCTGTTGGCCACTACACTTTTGTGCTCCAGAAGTTCCATGAACTGAGCATATCTAAACTCTAAATTATACATGCACCCAATAAGATGCGGGGAACTTACGAGCTTAGAGAACTTCTACCCTAGATTGGTCAACTTATATGTTATGCTACAAGTTAGCTTAAAAGTTCCGTATCTTAGCGCGGGCCACTTGGCAGCAGCTGTTCCTATGGTGGCTTCCTGCCCACTGGAAGCTCGGACTCCATTGAGCCTTGGCTACTGGGCCTCCATTGTTTTGTTTTGGGATGTGCTGCAGGTTAGCAAGTCACTCTCTGGGGCAACCTCGCACTCGGGTTTGCGACCTGTGGAAGTTTGTTTTCTTGGCGAGTTCTCCTATTTCAGGTCGATCAAGTATGACACTTCCCGCAGGTAGATTCGTGCCCTGTGCTCAGAGTTTGCCAAGAGTATTTTTCAATTTCACAGGATCCAAAGGTAGCCAACCATTTGACCACTGTTTGGTTGGCAATTATTTTTCGGGACGCCCAAGGTTGGTACTTCAAGGAAAACCCAAAGGCAGCCAACCATTTGACCATTGGGTTGGCAATTATTTCAAACGAAACCCAAAGGTACTTCAAGGGGAACCTAAAGGGAACCAACTCTTGAGACCCCCCCCCCCGCCCCAATGTTTCGCTCTTCGGCATTGAGGTGAATCCCAGCTTCCCGAAGACCACCCGCGAGGGCTTCGTGGCGAACCAGAGGACTTCCTTCTGCAAGATCCCAGGTACAGCAGGACAAACTCCTGCACCAGTTAATCTTGATGAAGCCCTGGACATAATCCTAGAGGGTCTAAACATCTTTACGGAGGTACTTAGTTTTCTACCTCAGGAGGTACTTGGACCCTTTGGGAATAATGAATAGGATAAGCCACCAACTGGTGCAGGATTTTGTCCACAGTAGGTAAGCAGCCATGGTCCTTTGGTTGTTAAGGGTGCTTCACTTCTCTGGAATCACTGTGCTTTTTTGCAGCTTCGTCTTGGTGTCCAAAACAGGTGCAGCTAGGACCGGAAAGCTGAGGGCAGCTATTCACATCATAAACGTCAAATAGGAAACCCTGGTGAGTGGAGTTTGATTGGACCTGTTTTGCCTTGGGCTTCAGCAAGGGTTCACGCAGCTGTGTTTGAGATGAGAGTGTAGTCGGAAGAAACCGGGGGAAAGGAATGGAGACCAAGACTGTTCAACTTGTGTTGATAGTCGTTTCACTCTTACTACTACTGACTGTTTTTGGTATAAGTGTACTTTGAAGTCATGTTTACTGCCTGTGTTAAACTCATTTATCCTTCTGTTTTGTGTATCGATCCGTGTCCTCAAGTGTAGATGTTTCAACCCACTGAGAAGTGTAAGCTAAAACACCCTCCTGTCCCACTGAGAAGCCTTACTTGCTGGCTAGAGCAACATGACATGTCCGCAGAAGGATACAGCTCGTGTTCCAGGACCTTGTAAGTCGGTATGTGTGAAAGTTGGGGTGGGGGGGAGTGGGGTGGGGACCCCAATGGTGTTTGCATGTGGTGTGTTCCTGTTGGTTTCCTAAGCCAACCTGGAAAGTGCGACCCAACAACGCACGCAACGCGAGTGCTTCGGCAGGAAGCTGATGGAGCATATCGGGAACCTCCGGTCCTGCCAGGCAGCGCTGACGGAGTTGAAAGCCGCCAAGACGCTCGGCGGTGAACTTTGCCGGGTTGGTTGGACACCCGTAGAAATGCTTTTTCGCTTTTTGGGAAATCAATCCATTGAAGGTTGGCTTGTTTTTTTCTGCAACCTTTGGGGACATTAATCCATTGAACTATTTGCAGAGGGTCAACAGCAACCAAGTCAAAGCCGCCGTTCGTTTCTGCTTCTTGCGCAGGTCAAACTGGTTGTGTTGGAGTATTGCTGAGCCGACAAGGGTTAGATGTCAATGTTCTCAAGGAAAGCATTGCATTCATTCTGTGTCAACCAGTTAAAGGTCACATGATCCCTAAATTATGTCATTGAATCCTGTTCTCATGCCTTTTCTCTGTGATTTTCTCAAGTAAGCAAACAGAGCCTTGTTCTTGTCTTTCTACCTTTTCCACAGGTGTGACACGACATCATCCGTTTTCATCCGTTGCTTAGGAAGGAGGACAGCGCGGAGTTCCTGGAGAAGAGTCAGCAGCGGTCCTACGAGGAGTCGCAGATCACCAACCTGAAGCTCAGTTGTTCAGTGGCACCAATTCTCTTTCCCTTTTCTTTTGGTGGCTGCTCCACTAAAAACTGGTCCAAGCCCCACCAAAAACTGGTCTTCCCCACCAAAAAATGGTCCAAGCCCCACCAAAAAGTGGTCCAAGCCCCACCAAAAACTGGTCCAAGCCTCAAAAAGGGTTCCCTTTTTTCCCCAGGGTCACTGAACTGAGGAAGGGTATCCTGATCCGCTCCCAGTCCACCGGGGTCTGGAAGGAGCCCAGCAAGCCCTACATCTACAAGCCCCTCGTCTCGTTGACTCGTGCACGGAACGACTCGGTGGGTCGCGGTCGAAGAAACCAGCCCCCAACAAAAACGGAACTGATGGAACTCCTGGGGTTTGGGTGGGTTGGAAGATGTTTCTGAAGCTTGTTTCTGTTGATGCTGTGCTTCAATCTGGCCAAAAGGGCCCCTTTGATGGAAGATGGAGAAGTTTAGTGCCGCGTGGACAGGGCGACCAAAAAGTTTTGACAACGAGCCCCACACAATGCACTGGCAGACACACACGCGCACACACACACACATTCTTAGAGTCTTCAAGTGCGTGATTACTTGCAGGTTCCACTTCCCTTAGCTGCCCCGGCCCGGTTTTATTTTTGGGCATGGCTGTTTCGAGGTGTCCTACGATTGCGGGTTCACTGTTGGTTGCAACCAAGTATGTTTAGGGGTTCCTCCTTTCAGAAGAACTTCCGCCCACGTGGTTCAAGAGTCGATCGGATTGCTGAACCCGTTGCCATGCGCTAATCTGCTTTCTGAGGCTGGCTGCCAAGCGAGAGTTGCAGCACGAGCTGGCAGCGTTGGGTGAACATGTACAGGTCCAGGATAGCTTTGTGATGACGTTAAAGGACCTCCTATCATGAAAGGAGGTGTGGCAATGTTTTTTTTTTTTTTTTCGTCACAGCTCAGCTCCAAAGGAGATTGAGGTATGACAAGGTTGCCAATGGAGAGAAACTGGCCGTGCTCACTACCCCCCAGCCGTTTGTGAAGCTTCATTTGGTTGCGCATCCTGGAACATCAGGCTTTGGAGCTTTCCGAAATTCCTTGCTGAATGGCGTTCGGCAAATCATCAATGGGTTGAACAGGGTTCCTCATTCGATTCTCGTCGCACAAAAACCTGAGTTTCAATAGGAACTCGGCTGGCCGTTTCAATGAATTGCTAGGCTGACTCGTATGTCCCGGGCTGACTGGCAAACAGAAATACTTACCCGTGGTGTAAAACATGTCGCTCTCTTGCCCACGGCACAGGAAATTGTTTGTTTTGGACCCGCTCTAAATGGAACCTCCCTTGAAACAAACTCATGCCTTTTCTTTTAGGCCGTGGCACCGCAGCGCGCAGGATCAAGCATGTTACCAGCGAGCCCATGAAACGGCCATTGCACTGTTTGAGCACTTAGATGCCTGAGCGTGTTCAAAGTGTGTTCAAGCTTCTTCATCCAGTTCCCCTTCAAACTTGCAGAACTGCTGGGTTCTTTGGCTTTTGGGTAGAGGTCTACCCCTGACAGGTCCATTCAGCGGTTTAGACTGCGCGAGAGGGCCCTTCCGCCTTCTGCCATGCAGGCGTTCAGGGAAGATGGATTTCTTGAGTCGCTGCGACTGCTTTGTGTATCCTTTTGCCTGTTGGAATGTTGCAGCGCTCCAGTAGCAGATGTGTTGAGTAGAGCCTCTAGACTAGAGGGGCAAAGACTAGTGCTGCCTGTTTGTTCCCTCTCGAGACTATGTTGAGGCAAGTTCCCAATCAATCCAAACCGCAACCTTCTGCTTGGAATGCAACTCCCGGTGTATATGAATCACAGCTTATCATTCTGGTGTGTCTCAAGATTAGAGCGTCACGCCACAAACTGTTGCTGCCGCGTTTGCCTTTGAAGCCATCCAAAAGGGTCCTTGCTGCTATTCAGACTTGGGCAAGCTTTGCAGCCTGCATGTTCATCACTTCCCCTAATAATGACAGAGCGTCCCTCCCCCGCAATCCAATTTCCAGTTGGAACAACACTTATTAATAGGCGACCAGGGTGTAGGCGGGTTCCTCTACAGTCCTCGTATGTCCTCGTCCAAATGGGGAACCCTGCTTTGAAGGGCACCAAAAAACCTCCCCCCCTCCCCCTCAAAAAAAGGTAGAGTCAGAAGAACCCACCCAGATAGAACCAACATAAGTGGCCGGTTCTTGTTGTCCTGATCACCGGCAGATTTGTGGGGTATACTCCGGGGTCACTTAGCAACCTGGTCCAGATGAACATGGGAAGTGGTGTCCGAACATGGGTTCCATTTGTTTCTCAAAACAGAAGTCCATGGCTTTAATGAGCAACCAACAGGAAACCCACCTGAACGAGGTCCGAAGTGTAAGAAACAACCATATGATGTCCATGTTTGTCTGGCTTTACTGGGCCACCCAAAGGAAATCCAATTTAGAGACACATCTCCATCCGGGGTGTGTCCTTTTTCGCCGCTTCGTTCCGAAAAAGGTGCGTGACCCGCCAGGCGCCGCGGGTGCGCGACCCGGGTGTGCCTGAGTCCTTGAAGGCCGGCGACCGCGAGGTGTCCACGTCGGTTGACGCTGAGCGCCGCTGGATTCTTCGCTTTGGCTAGACCGCTGGAATACTGCGGATGGACGAAGCCCGTTTCGCACCACTTAGAAACCATGGGACACCATTGTTTGCTGCTATTCGAAGGGGAATCATCCTTGGGGTGGTGTAGCATTCCGTCCATCCGTACCACGTGCTTCCAGGCAAGCCACAGGCAAGAGAAGCCATGATGAACCTGGTAAGAAAAGTGGAGGGCTACCTGCTATGGCTGGCCTGGACGCTTCCAGGCCAGGCCTTGAGTGAAAGCCTCACTTTGTCTAACCCGCAGGCTCGAGTTGGGATCATTCCCCGCGCCTAAGACTAACATGGGAAGCATGCAAGACCTAGATCTTCGAAGCGGCTGAAATCTGTTTCTGTTGTTTTTTTTGTTTGGCAAAAAGGCGCTGACAGTCGGCGTTGTTGCACAAATGCAACCACGGCAGTGCGTGCCAAACTGCCGAATCTCCGAAAGAAACAGAGCCACACATACCCAGCGCCAGTGCGAAAACAGCAATAGTCACTCCATATCAGCCGCGACACCGGGCAAAACACGTCAGCAACTTCAAAGGGACGCTTGTGAATGCCCATCTCCAGAGAAACAAGTCCCTAAGAATGCCCGCACAGCATCACACTAGAAGCAAGGCAGAAGCATAAGACTCCAAGCTTATCCTTCCACTGGTCCAGGCTTCCTATGAATCGAAGGTACTCCATGCCAGGCGCCATGGCCTTGAACAGATTAACTTCACTCAAGTATGAGACATGATGAACCTCTTACCCTCCCACAGACTAAGCTGGAAGTGCACAGACCCCGGTAGAAAGATTCCTCTTGGCAAGGGAGTTTGTGCACTTCCGTGTTAGTTGGAGGGAGGGTATTTAGTATTTCCCCTCTTCTAGACCGAAGGGACCCAGGATGAATAAACCTTGTTCATTGGGATGAACAATTTGTAAACCGGAGCGCAGCATAAACCATATGAAGCATGTTGCAACTCATGTTGAAGGATGGCTTCAAAGAAACTCAACCATATGAAGCATAGACCATATGAACCATATGAAGCATATGAAGCATGTTTCTGAAGGATGGCTTCCATTCCGTTCAGTGGTTCTGTGTAACCATTCGCACAACTGAGGTGGCGCCACAGCCCATGAGCTCTGAAGCCAACACAATCCTCCATGGAGCTTGGGCGTGCTAGGAGTGGGTTCGGATTCAGCAACGCATCAGGTGGGCTGGTCAGTCCTGGATACTTAATCCTATAGAACAATTTCACCTCTTTGTTTCTTTTTTCTTTTCTTTTTTCCCGAAGAGCAGTAAGAGCATCATGCCTGTCAAAATGCTTGTTTCCGCAAAACAAAAGCTGGTTTCCAATCCTACCTCTTCATCATGGTACCCAGCCATAGGTGTGGAACGCAGTTTCGGCAGTTCTGCATTCCGCTTTCCCGCGCTGGCTGAGACATGGAAGATGGCAAGTTGCACCTCCACGCCTGTAGAGTTTCCGCAGAAGCACAACCTGATACAACTGCAAGCAACAGCCCCAAAGAGTAGTTGCCCGCCTTGTATTCCTTTTTGAGGAACCAAAAACCCAATCTTTTTAGAGGAACCGCAAAAACAACTCCTTTTTAGAGGAACCTTGTATTCTTTTTTTGGGACCCCTTTTTTGAGGAACCATATTCCTTTTTTTCGGGGACCTCGTCTTTGGAGAAGCCATGTTCCTTTGTTGGGAACCTCCTTCTTGGGTTCCTTCAACAAAGGGAAGTTCTTTGCTTTGCGGGTCCACGTTTCATTTTGTTGGCCGAGTGTCGCCGCCTCGACCAAAGCGACGACTGGGCGCCAGGCCTGCGCCACCCAGCATAGCGCCGGGCTCCTGCCGCGGACCCGACCCTTGGTGAAACCCAAGCCGCCCCCCGAGGTTCGCCGCGCTCCACGCGTTCGACGCGTTCGGTGCGACGCTTTAGCCGAATTTGGAAGCCAAGGCTTCGGGTTTTGGTTTTCCTAAGGACCAAATGGGCGAGTCTTTCGGGAGTTGGTACCTCTTTTTGGTGGTTTTAAAGGGCAAGCAGAAAGGAAAGCCAGCAATTGTTTGGTTTGCCCAACGGAAAGATATACCCAAATGTCTCGAGACGCAGGATTGCCATCTTGACGGCCAAGAATGGCCCCTTTTTTGGTTTGGCTTCAAGGGGCTTGACACGCCAGTCACTTGGATGCCGGGGGCAGACTTCAAAGTTCTGACGGCGAGTTGCTATGTTCCTGGAGGTCTTTCATTGCGAGAGAAGCGGCTGGGTTTCCTGGTCCATTGTGGCCTGCTGCAAGTCGACCCTAAATTAGACACCAGACAGACACTGAGAGGAGAACTTTGTCACATCTCACCACTCCGTCATGTCGGCGATCCAATGCACCAAGCCAAACTGACTGATACCACAACTGTCTTGACCGAATCTTGTTTCAACTTCAGACAGAAATCCCAACGCTCCCTGCTCAAGACGGATTCCGCACATTCAAAAGTGGCCATTCTGATGGAAGCAAGGCCGAACAGTAGGTTTGTAGCACTTTACGCCTGCATCCCTGAATGCGCTCTCCTAGAGCCGCAATACAGAATACGTTGCCGCGTGGTCTTTGGCGGCCATGCGGACGAGTTTGGGTACGGGAATTTGTTGAGCTCTTCTTGAACGGACAAAACTCGGTCTATGTGTACATGTGTTACCCAAGATTGAGCAATGCGTAAATATTCCTGATTTACAAACCGCAAAAATATGCCTTATTTAAGACCCATCTTGGATACAACGCCTAACCAGCTAAGACTATCAATGCCAGACATGAACAATCCGATACCTCTGCTTCAAAGCCTCTCAACTGCCAGGGTGTTCTGCGGATTACCGTGGTGACTCCTCGCAAGGCGCGATGTTTGACGCAGGAATCGGACAGTCAGGTTACACTCAGTTGTTCAGTGGCACCCTTTTTCTCCTTTTGTTTTGGTGGCTGCCCCACTAAAAATGGTCTTCCCCAAAAAGGGGTCCCTTTTTTTCCAGGGTCACTGAACAACTGAGTATACTTTGAAGTTGAACATGCCGGGGTCGCCCTCCAATTATAATTCCATGTGCACCCAGAGGAAGGGAAGAAATGATTCTAGCGCGCCGTCATGAATGCCTGTACCAATGTTTGTTGTGATTGGGCATTCTCCCAAATTGATTGGTAAAACCTGAATGACACCCACATCCAGCAGTCTACCTTAGGTTGAACGAGTATGGATCCATTTACAGTCGAGTCCCGGTGCAGATTGTCGGCCACCTTTGCCTTTTGTCTGGTTCACCTTGCGTTTCCTATATCCGCTGGTTTTCCTTTGTATCGGGGGGAAATTATCACTTCCCAGTTGCAACAAAGGTCCCCTCTAATAATGCTTGTGGTCGGCGTTGAGTTAGATACTACCATGCTACTATTTTTTTAGAGATTTTAGTTATTTGTGTATTTTGTGTTTGGCCCATGTAAATTGAGTCTCCCTAGCAGGTGCTGGTTTAAGGGAAATCATCACTTCCCAATTGCAACAAAGGTCCCCCCTAGTAATCTGTTTCTCCCAGATCCACCCAGTTCCTACGTCGCAGGGAAAGTATCAGCTGGAGCTGCCGGAGGAAGCCACGGCAGAGGAGGTGCGGCAGCGCCTGCTGGCGCCCGCCTTATGGGGCCTGTGGCATGGGTATGGCGCCGAAACCAAGGGGCGTTTAGAACCAAAAAGCATGTGGGTCTGTCGTTGTTTGACGGTACCTGGCGTCTCCCAGATCCGTTAGAACAGATTTCACGACCCCACATGTTGAGTTGAAAGAATCCCCCCCAATGTGAAGGTCATTGTTGAAGAGTCATCGAGACTCCAGGTACAAACTTTTGAGCTGGTTTGTTTAAGGGGGAACAGCCAAAATGAGCCCTCCCCTATTTCAAGACACCCCCCATATGGGTATGTATGTGTCAACATGGGGGAAGCCACCAAGTGAAGAGATGTTTCCTGTTGCCTTCCATCGAAACCTAGCTGACAAGGGTAAGTACCGCAGAAACACGCACAACCAAAGTGTTGTCCCTTCAGGACCCCATGGCGGATGTTTGGTACCGGTTCATGCACTCAAGGGTTACCAGGGAAGGGGAAGGTGGTCGTTTTTGAACGCGTGTTTTGGCTCGTTTTTGAACGCGTGTTTTGGCTCGTTTTTGAACGCGGTTTTGCTCAAGTGTATGTGATTTACAGCAGCACGGCCATTTTTTCCAAGTGTCCATGCACACCACGATGAGGCGCACGAACACGCACCACGATGCATGTGTAGCACAGGGATGGCGGCGTGGTTTTGGGAGACAATCGTCAACTGTAGACCCGGGAAAGCAAAGCACAAGGAACGCAAAGCGACATCATCATCATCATCATCATCATCACCATCATCATCATCATCATCATCATCATCACCATCACCATCACCATCACCATCACCATCACCATCAACATCAACATCAACATCAACATCAACATCGTCATCATGACTACCAACAACATCACCATCATCAACATCAACACCAACATCATCATCACCATCATCAACATCACCACCAACATCTTCATCATCACCATCATCATCAAACATCATCATCATCATCATCATCATGAACAACATCATCACCATTAGCAACATCAACGTCGACATCACCATAATCATCGACATCGTCAAAGTCATCGCCATCGACATCCTCATCACCATCATCATCAATATCATCACCGTCATCATCATCATCAACAACATCGTCAACGTCATCAGCATCATCATCATCATCATCATCATCATCATCATCATCATCATGACCAGCATCATCAACATCGTCATCATCACTACCAACAACACCATCACCACCAGCGCGCAGTCGCACGGTCACGCAGTAAGAGGCGAACGTAACTGCCCCGCCCCATCCCCCTCAGCCCCAGGACGCAGTCGCACGGTCACGCAGCAAGAAGCTTTTAACTGCCCCACCCCACCCCCCCCCCCCAGCCCCAATACGCACGCAGTAAGCGGCGATCGCAATTCCAGGAGGCTCCGATTCGCAAGTTACTTAGGCCGTATGAGCTAAGGATCTTCTTTGTGTCGCGAGGACAAGATAACTCAGAGCTTGAAATCTCACGAGTTTTCCCGGCTTTTTCACGGAGTAGTAACGGCCTTTCAGTTTCCCCCGTGAGTTATTACGGCCGTTAGGCCGCGTTTTCACGGCTTTACGGGGGCCAACGGGCGCAAGTCGCCGAGGACATCTTAGCTCAGAAAGCCAAGGTAACTGGGGACTCGGAGCCTCCTGGTTGCCCCCTTCCCCCAGCCCCAGGGCGCAGTTGCACAGGCACGCAGTAAGAGGCGAACGTAACTGCCCCACCCCACCCCCAAAATAGTAAAAGGAGAATTCAAAGAATTATTCTTTCTACTATTTTTTCTCCATCAGCAACACAACAAACAGAAAACAAAATCCAGAACAACAAGCAAACAAAGTAAATAATCACAACCAGCAACAAAATATTTAATCACAGCATGCAACATTAAATAATTCAAACAAGCATACCAACAAAACAGCAACACTCTAAATCATCAAAGAACCCAAACTCAAAAACACACATCAACAAAAAACAAAGCAACATACCAACAAAAAATATCACAAGAGTATCAAACAAAACAAAACAAACAACCAAAGCACGAAAAAATCAAAAGAGCATGCCAAGTCTAAACAACGCACTTTGAAAGAGATAAGCAAATTAGGAAAATATAATAATTCAATCTTTACAAACGATAAATATATTACAATTATAACATATAATATTTTACATGTTATTATTATAGTATGATTAAACCTGTTTTTAGTGTTTCCAGTCGCCTATGTTGTTCCAAGAACTGCTCAAAATGTTTCTGATATTATACCAGATTAAGTTAACGTCATAATCTTTCATTGGTGCTCTTTGTTGTATTAAATAACGCAACACTGATACCAAAGTATAATAATTACAATGCATTGTTGTCATTCCTCCTCTTTCATTAATACTATTACCATTACGTTTAACGAGTTCTTCTTTCATTATGTTTTCGTAAATCTCTTTTATCCATTGATGATTTTGTTCTCCATACTCAGCGAACATATCTGGATATATATCTTTCATTGTTTTATCGTTTTTTAATTATTTCAATGACTTGTTTATACGATGGATAGGGATTATCCTTAATGAAACTCAATATTATCTTTCTATCCTGTTCCAGCTCTTTTTCTGTCACTCCTAGCATTGGCATTTTCCTCTTATTATATTAAGTATTTATTCCTTTAAGTCATTTTACATTATAATTATAACATATAAGGGTATAAATGTTATAATCATAGTATGGTTAAGATTACATTAATTTTGATTACTCAACTTCTGAGTATTTTTACTCAACTTCTGAGTATTTTTACTCAACTTCTGAGTATTTTTACTCAACTTCTGAGTATTTTTACTCAACTTCTGAGTATTTTTACTCAACTTCTGAGTATTTTTACTCAACTTCTGAGTATTTTTACTCAACTTCTGAGTATTTTTACTCAACTTTTGAGTGGGGTTTTGGGTCAGGGTTGTGTATGTGTATTTTCTTTCTGGGCCCGCCCCTAATTCAAACTCATCAAAATTTCCAATATTAAATCACTAGGTATTTTATATAAATCTTCCTGTTTATGTATTGTTGGATTGTCTCCCCATTGTTCCTTGTTTCCACTTGGCAAACGTTGTGCTGTTTCAATATGTTTATTATTCCTGATGTTGTCACAATCCTTTTTACATAATTCTCTAGGTTTCCAAGTTGTAATGTTATTCCAGAGCCTAGTGCGTTTTCTGTAAGGCATTCCATATTTACAGTAATCTACATCTTTAAAATCAAACTCATCCATAAACTCCTGATGTTTTAATAATCCAGTTTGTGGATTTTCGATTACAAAATATTTAGGATTGAAATATTTGATAATCTCAATAGTTTTTAAGACAATACTATTTGCATATTCGATATTCCTAATTCCCCTAGTTTTTGCTATGCTGTATTCAGTGCATGGGGGACTACTCCAAATAAAATCAAAATGGTTCCTATCAAATTGTTTATAATCCCATTTCAAAATATCAGTTTTTATATCAGCATTTTTCAAGTCTAATGATATTACATTAAATCCAAGCGACTTTGCTATGGTTCCAACGCTTTTTGTTCCACTAAATAATTCTAATAAATTCATTTATTAGAATTATTTAGATATTAATTATTCAAATAATACATATACTCCATCATCATTTTTTGAAATTTTGTAAAATTCTAAAGTGGTGCTTTTAGGTTGTTTGATTTTTCCTGTATTCAACATATCACAGTATTTCTTTTGCTTTGTAGGGTAGTCGCCCGATGGTCTTCCTATAGATTTTGCTTGAAATATCTTTTCGATTTTCTCCTTCTCTTCGTTGCTTTGTTGTTCGCGTTCAACTGGTTTCATTTTGTCATCAATGGATTTAATCATATCATTTAAGGTTTTGATATTTTTACCAATTAATGTTATCTTCTTCATTAAATCATTAATAGTATAATTCTCATTTTCAGACATTACTAGTATAATTCTCATTTTCAGACATTACTATATATTTATTTAGATAATGATTTATTTAATTATATGTTTTATTATATAATTTTCCCGAATAATTTAATGTTATATATGTAAATAAATTATATTCTAAGAGTCTTTCATCAATTTTATTTTTCAACTTTATTAAACCTTCATCGTTACCTGTAATTTCAAAAACTTCAACATTTTATCAAATTTATCCGGTTTAGTTATACCTTTCATAAAATATTTATTATTAAATTTAGCATCTAACCAATAAAAATATTCTATACTCAATTGTCTAGCAAAGTTTTTATCACCATCGAATATATCATTAATTTCTTCATCGTCAAAAGTTATAATTCTATGATCTTGCCCATTCATAGTTGGCATTATGATTATATAAATAATTAGATATTTATTTATTTATTTAATTATATATATTTATAAAGTGCAATTATGTTAAATCTACTCTTTAAATACTAATTTTTCATGATTTGTTTAATAGTTTCCTGAGTTTCGTTTTCATTATTATCGGATGGTGTTGCTTGCCTACCAAATTTAAAAGTTATACTATGGACATCAGTTTCTAAGTTGATACTGTCTTTAGTTTTATCAATATTCATTTTCTTATCATTTTTACTTATTTTGAAACTTGTTGGAATACATGAACATTTACATGTTTTATTATTTTTTATTTCTAATTCATTTTTAAGTTCTAACATCTTTTTGCACATAGGACAAGCAATCTCAAATACTGATGTGTCTTTAACAATTTCTCCGCTATCTTCATCTGTTGAAGAAACACTTAAACCTATCTTATTCTTTTTGGTTTTCTTTTTGGCATTTATATTAATATTTATATTTTTTAATATATTGTATCAAAAACTTAATTAATTCTAAAATAAAATAACATATTTTTTTACATCTATTATCAGTTATGACAACCCGTTCTATATTTTCTACTTCATTTATTATATCAATATAATCCGAATAACTCATATTCATATCTTATTATTTTCATGCATAATAGAATATTGGTGGGGCACAGCACTTGGGGTTTTCATTGCACACGCGAGCAAGACACAAAACTAATTAGCTTCAATGCTTATTGATTGAAAACAATGGAAAGCCTGTTCCATTTTTATGATATTCACTGCCAGCATATCATAAAAAATGATGTTCCATTAATATTAAATAGAATATGTATTTAAACTATTTTCTTTAGTAAGTTTTACTGCAGTTGATATACTAACATCTAGAATATTATTATTAATAATTTCTTGCACACTATTTATCATTTCATTTGTATATATATATATAGGAATAATCTTTCATAAAATTTACTAATTTATTATAATTTAGGCTATCCTCGTTTTCGATTGATGATTTAGATATTATAATATTTTGTTTTTTAATTATCGATAAAAACAATAAAATCGTATCATAATATACTTGACCAGTATCTGGAACTAAAATATCACCAAATTTATATATGCTCCGAATACTATCTACTTCACTTAAATTAATAGACTCTATAGATTCTATTGTCATTATGATATAATTATATTATATATTTTTTTATAAGTATTTATAATATTATTTTTATTATGCCTGATGTAAAACCAATTGATGAAAACAAATATGACTTTAAGCAAAGTAAGCATGAGGTTGTCCCTAAATTGCCGATGAGAGCTATGATTGTGGGCCCGTCTGGTTCTGGAAAATCAACTTTACTTGTATCAATGATACTTGATATTTATAGAGGAGCATTTGAAAGAATTTTTATCTGGTCTCCATCTGTAAATTTGGATAGTATTTGGTTGCCAGTGAAGAAATACATTAAGGAAGGTTTGAAAGTAGATAATGATAAAGAACCGTGTTGGTGGGATGAGTTCAATGTTGAAGATTTAGAAAGAGTTATAGAAACTCAAAATAAAATAATTGAATACCAGAAAAAACAAGGAACGAAGAAATTATTTAATATTTTGGTAATTTTGGATGATGTATCTGATAATCCAGCAATAACAAGAAATAACAAATTGTTAAATTCTTTATTTTGTAGAGGTCGTCATAGTGGAATATCAACACTTGTAAGTCTTCAAAAATCATCAACAGTACCACCAATTATTAGGGTAAATATAAGTCATTTGTTTTATTATAAAGTTAGAAATTTTAAAGAGATAGAAATATTGCAAGATGAATTATCAGCAATTGTTAGAAGCGATAATTTACATGAAAGCAAGAAACTAATTTATAAAATATATGAGACTGCCACTGATGAACCGCATAGTTTTTTATATATTAACCTTTTAGAAAAGAACCCAGATAAAATGTTTATGAGAAAGTTTTCTCAATATTTGAAAATTACTAATTAAATAATTAAATAATTAAATAATTAAATATATATTAATATTATATGATATTTTATGATTTACCAATAGAAATTAAAAACCTTGTATTATCTTATAATTTAGGTGATGCTAGATTATTAAAAATAAAAAATAGTAATATTGTTAAAAAATATATTAATAAATATAAACCAGTATATAAATCTTACACATTAAATAACATACATTATTTTGAAATTGATAATATCAATATTAATAATGGATTATCATATGTTTTTAATTTAAGTGAGTTAGATAAATTACATAAAAAATATAAACCATTAAAACTATTTATTGAATATGATGCACTTGCTATCTATAGCTCGCTTACTCATTTGAATCATGTTTGTAATCGAACTTTAATACCAATTAATTTATTTGATATTTATTATTTTCTTAACAAAGATCTTCATAAAATTAAATTAGTGTATGGAAGAAGTGGTCCGGTTGATCTTATTTCAGTACAAATAAAAAAAATAACTATCACAGTTATCAATGATGGTGGACAACGTATTAATGATGATTTTTATTTTTATCTTTAAAATTAATAGCATTAAGATTATGGCTTAATGTTATTAATTCAAAATAATGAATAACTACAAATTTGAACCGGTAATCTATATATTAATTTATCAGATTTTTCTTTTTCAATTTTACACATTCTTTCACTCATTTGCTTAATTGCTTTTAACTGTAATTTATCAATATTACTTAAATCTAATTGTTCTATATCAATATCATTAATTTTATCAATAGATGAAGTTTCAACATTACTATTTGAATTACCCATTATATATTATTATTTTAGATTATAATATAATACAATAATAAATATTCAAAGGTATACAATACAATAATAAATATTCAAAGGAATTAGAATAGGCCAACAAAACCCCCACATAAAAGGAGTACATATCCTATCACACTTCCTTGCTCGTCTGTCGAATTCCTCTTCTCTTCTTTTCTTTTTAATTCAAATTTAGAATCTAAATTTACATTCTTTATTATTACATTTATCTAATGTAAATTCATCTTTATTTAACTTAGTAATTTTACAACCACAATAACAAGTTTTTTCTCTCATACTATCATTCTTAAATAATACTTCTATTTTAACTTTTCTGTCAATGTCCATATATATATCTAGATATATTAATTATTTATTTATTTATTTATTTATATATTTATATATTTAAATTATTTATTTTTTTTCTTTTTTAAATTCCTTAATTTCTTTTTCAAGTTTATCTACTTTATCATTTAATTCTAATACTGCTTTATGAACTAACACAGGTAAAACTAAATAATTTAATCCTAAATAATCTCTGTCTTTACTAACAACATTTTCAAATTCTTTCGGGATTGCTTTTAATACTTCATCTGCTATATATCCAATATGAATTTTACCGCCATCATCTCTATCATGTCTTTTAAACTTCTTCGGTTTAATTTTCTTAATAACATTCATACAATTAGATTTGATATTGTCTATATCATATTTCAATCTTGAATCAGATGAATCCACAAACGTTCCGTTGATGGTTACTGTTGTTGCTGTTAAATCTATATTAGTTCCTGTTGATGGTTCAATTAAATTACATAACATTTTTTTCGTTCCTGCAACTGTTACATTTTCATTAAAAGTCGATGGAGCATTATTTGTAAAGCTTCCAGTATTCACGGTCGTTCCAAATGTCCTATCAATAGATAATAAAACTGAAGGTGTACTTGAAGCATCTGAAACTCTAAACGCAGTGTTTGATGTTCTGAATATTACATCAATTGTAGATAAACTAGTTCCATCATGATAATGTTGATATTTCTGATGTTCCCATTTTAATATCAGTTCCAGTAGTCATTGAAATATTATCCAAAAAGGAAACCGTTGTTAAATCGAATGATTGAATGGTATTAGTTGCTAAATATGCATTTTGAACTGCTAGGTTAGTATCAACGGTCACTAATGTTCCACCATTAGGCGCTATATGATTGCTTCTTAATGCTCCATTAGTTTTAACATAAACATCATCAGCAAATAAATTACCCATAAAATCAGCAGTAGCAGTATTAAAAGTCCATCCAGTAGAAATATTAACTGCTCCAACTATGTTAGATTGAACAGCAGGGTCTCCACAAATAAACCTAATTGAAGAATTAGCATCACTATTCCTCATATCAAAAGATGAAAAAGCACTAACATATCTATATAATTCACAATTTGTATCAATTGTTAATTTACCATCAGTATCAATATTAACATTATCACAATTAACAGCAGCATTTGTATAAATATTACCTAACACATCAATAGGTTTACTAAAAATAGTTTTATTAACTAATCCATCACACATCATATATTGGTTACTGGCATTAGTAATATCACCAACACTAATACCAACAAAATCATCATGAGCCATATATAAGCCTTCTATAGCATCTGGTGTATATCTTCGTATTGAACCATTATTATTAAAATTCAAATATGAACCATTGTTAAGATTTACTGCCTTGTCAGTCCCTATAAAATCAACTGCATCAGTAAATCTCGATTTTCCGGCACAGTTTAAAACATAACCATTAACACCAACAGCACCTAAACCAAACCTATCTTTTACCCACACTCTTCCAACATTAGCATCTCCTATCTGTGTTTCCCATTGTCCTCCAGAGCTACTCATCCACATTCTGCCATCTCTATTAATATTGAACTCTCTATTAAACATTTGAAAAGTCATTTGCAATCCAACATTAGGCGACGATGTAGTACTAAACTTATTACATATTATAGAACCAGTAGTCAACATATTTAAATTACTATGTAAAGTTGTATTATCACTAAAATTAATAGCACCTGCTACTGATTGAGCGTTAGTATCTATTTTATCTAACTTTTGTCCTAATGATGTATCCTGTGAATTATTACTAGTAATTATTGAATTAATTGTACTCGTATTTCCTGTTATTAATCCTGATAAATTATCTGACTGTAAAACATATCTACTATCAGAACCTGTTATATCTAAAATAGATGAACAAGAAAATAAACCTGATACTTGTAAATTAGATAATATTGTAGTATTATGATTTAATAATATTTTATCATTTTGAAAAATTGAAGAATTATTAATTTGAACATTTCCAAAACCTCTTTGGTTCAAGAACATAGTTGCTCTACTTAAATTTCCATAAACATAACTATCAAAATAATTATTATACATTTCAATGAAATTATTATAATTTCCAAAATTTCCTATTTTAAAAATTGAAGTAGTTGTTATATTTTGAATTAATGTATTATTTAATACTGATGTATTTAATTTATCTGTTAATAAATTATTAGTTGTTATTTTATTGTAATATAAATTACTATCAAATGAACCTGTTTGTAATTGAGATATTAAATGAGAATTTGATGAAGTATTATTAAAATTTGTATTAATTAAATTAGTATTTGAAGAAATATTATTAAAATTACTTGATACAGTAGAATTTAAATTATTTATTAAACTTGTATTTAATGAAATATTATTAAAGTTTGTATTTGAAGTTATTGTCAGATTACCTATTAAAAAAGAATTTGAACTAATATTATTTGATAATACATTAATTTCTGTTTTGTCATATGTTTCAGTTATATCATAAAAATTAGCATTTATCTGCTCCTTTGTGTAGGTGTCTGCTTGGTCTGCTTTACTATCTAATACTGTTTGAATGCCAGATTTACTTGCGTAAAGGTCTTCTATATCATTGACTGCTCCATCTTTTACTTGCCTAATTCTATTTGCTGTAATATCAAAGATATTCATTAAGTTTTTGCTCATAATATTATATTATTAATTAGAAAATTAATAATATCATATTTTTTATTTAATCATAAAATGTTACAGAATTTGAACGGATTTCAAGTATGCACTCATGCACCATTAGCATATAAAGTCTCTCTGCCATTTTATTTTCAGTATATAATGTTGAACCATCCAACGCCTTTATTTTCACAATCATGTTGCTATTATTTTTTAAATTTAAACCTGTGTAGAAGGCACTTTCTAATTTTTGTAAATTACAACCATACATAAAAGCGTGAGACCTGTAATCTTCTGCTCTAACTAACATTGGTTTATCAGAACAATGCATAAGATGGGCGTATGCTTCACGGACACCTTGAATTTCTTGACTTGGTATGACTTGATTACCGATTACTAAAGAAGCGGATACATCATATTCTGGGTTATAAATACCTACACCATTTGTTATATTCCCTAATGGGTGATACATACGATTATATTCTTTCAACAGCTCTCCATAACCTCCAACATAAGTTTTTGCAGATGGGTTTGAAAAAGAAATAAACAATTTATTTAATTTAGATACATTACGGACAATTGTAGTAAATACTTCATTTGAAGCAGATGAGGTTTGTTCTTGCATGGTTTCTGTTTCAAATGTAATTGGAAGAGAGCCAGTTTCTAAAATTTTTGCATATTCTGCATATAAACTATCGTCGATCGTATAGACATTTCCTTTGAATAAAGGTTTTGTAACTGACCAAGTGATACTCGTATTTGTAGCAGGAAAAAGTCCTGTTCTATTAACAATTGGTTTTAATACATCACTTGTTAAATATAATTCAACTGTTATTGGACAATAAGATAAAGGTATCCAGTTTTCACAAGTCTTAAAGCATTTTAAGTTTAAATCGAAATAGACATTAGCACCTTTACCTCCTTTAATTCCTCTAAAATTGTTATTGGTAACATTTCTAACGACTGCTTGAGTAGAAGAGGTTGCTGACGCATCACAAGTTAAAAACCGTCCATCATGATTAAGAAGAGTGTTTCCAAAACCTAATGCTTCATCAATTCTTTTTTCTTCTGATGATTTTAATACATCTTTCATTGTACTCGCACGAGAAAGAGAATTTAAATCGCATACAATGACATCACCCATTAACACACGCACCCTATCAAAGAAACCGGCTGTATCAATTGGTCTGAGTTCATTACTTGCTGACGCATCAGTGTTGTTTAGAGTAAATCCTAATAATAGAGATGGTAAGGACAACCATTGGTTAGGTGGTCCAGTAATGTTAAATCTAATTACTGAATTTGTATCAGCGGTATAGGTAGAAACCGATGAAGGATAAAAGTTTTTACTTTCTTTTGACCGAACATAAGAACCGCCATCTTTTAATTTAAATCTTAAATTCTTTTCAACAAGGACATCTTCAATATCTAATGTTTCCATAACTTATATATTTAATAATAGAAAAATATTAATTATTCTATTATTAAATTAATTTATTTTAAAGTGTGAATAATCTATAACTTCTTTTTTAGATTTTTTATTTAATAGTTTTTTAGATTTATTTTTAATATTATTATGTTCAACCTTATAATTAGGTTCATCCTCTACTATTTTCTTAATGTCATCATAACCGACTTTCTTTTTAGGATTTATAGTGTTTTTTATATCATTATTAGGCATTATATATAAGCCTATAAAATTTCCTTTACAGGTTCAATGCTTCTTGATACATCCTTGCCAGTATCACCATATAATGAGTGTTGATGATTTGTTAATGGGTTAAAACCTCCTCTATTTGATGTTATACTGCCTCTATCTAAAATACTGACTATATCTCCAAAATTTCGTATGCTTGTGTAGTTGTCATTGTTTTTGTTTGACATTGAAATAAAAGGAGCACCGTAAGTAGTTAATCTAATATTTCTATCAGGGTTATTTTGTAAATATTTAGCACTCGCACTACTACCCAATGAATGTGAAATAACTTCACTAATATTATGGTTTTCATCAAGTATATCACTAATATCTCTATACCTTTCACTGAATGAACTTAAACCAAATGGAATTGTAATATCACTTAAAATATCATTAATATTTGATATAATATTAGACTTACCAAATGTTCCAGCAACATATAGTTTATTATTATCTAAATAATAACCTTTACCATTTGTATATGCTTTGTTTAATCCTTCTGTGTCAGATAAATTATTATTATATTTAGGTTTGAATAATGATTTTTCTTGTTGAATTTCATTAATTATTTTCCTATACATCTCACTATATCCTTGATGAAGAGGATTGTATGATTTTAATTTTCCTTCTTTTAAATAATATTTATTCTTCATTATATTAATTATTGATATTTTTTATCTAATTAATTAATATAAATATAATGAACTTTCGTAAAATATATATTGATACACGACATAGAAATCTAAATGAAAGTTTAAGCACTTCTGACTTTGTTATAGATTTACCAGAAACACAAGAAACAGGAGCAAAGACAAAACTATACGTCCACGAATTATCACTACCTAATACTATTTATCCTATTGAAGAAAATGTAAATAATAGATTATATTTAACATTAGGAGGAATATTAACAGGAGCACCAGTATATTATTTTATTGTAGCACCAGATAAAGGTAGTTATGTAGGCAGTGAATTAGCAACTGAATTACAAAATAGATTAAATACTGCTACTAATGGAACTGATGGAAATAGCGACTTTTTTAGTTGTAGTTATTCATTAAAAACAAATACTATAACTATAACTGTTAATTATGTTTCTTACTTTTTCATAATTCATACAGATAAAGAATTGCAAACTAACTACAGTTTTAGTGTTGATTATGACAGAAGCCACACAATGTCTATTAACAATGTTTTAGGAAACACTGTTGAAAAAATCAATTTTGCACCTGACCCTTTCGTTAGTGGGTTTGTTAATTTATTACCAATGAAAAATATTTACTTAACCAGTGATAGTTTAACTAATGGAAATCAATTAGCACCTTATGGAGTTGCTCGCGTATTAAAGAAAATTCCTATTACCGCTGGATTTGGAAATGTAATCTATGATAATGAGATTTTAATGAATGACGCTAATGATGTTTCAATGAGACATTTAAGACGCTTACATTTTAAATATGTTGATAGTTTTGGTAAAACTGTAGATTTACATGGGGCAGACAGTAGTTTTAGTTTAACATTTGTTGAGAGTTGAAAAGCATATATTAAATATTTTAATATAAATATTTGTTATATATTAATTATATTAAAATATTTTAATATAAATATTTATTATATACTAATTATATGGTTAAAGATATTGAAATAGTAGATGTAGGCAGTGAAAATAATGAAGCACCTAAAGAAGTAGAAGACAGTAAAGAAGAACCTATTATTAATGAAGAAAGTAAAGAAGTAGAAACTAATAATATTATAAATGAAGAAAATAATAAAGACAATACACCAGATAATAATATAGACGAACCACCAAAACAAGAATTAAAATCTAAAACATACTCAACTGAAAAAGTGGAATGTCCAAAATGTAAAAAATATTTAACAAAATACACTTTCAGATATCGTCATAACTGTAATGGAATACCAGTTAAAAAAGAACCAGACCCTAACAAAGTTGTTCGAAGAAAAATTATGCATCCACAACAAGCAGAAGAGTTTAAAGATGATGTCTGTAATAGAGTGAAGGATAATTTACCAAAAGTTGATAAACAAGAAATAGAAAGAAGAGTTGAAGAAAGGTTAAAACAACATATAGAAAGCACAGCAAATAAAGTGTTTGAAACTGCAAAAGACCGTTACAATAATATTAAAATGGAACGAGATAATAAAAATAAACAGAAAATTAATAATTTAGCAAATAAAATTATTTAATCTAATTATTATTATATAATGATTATTTAATCAATTGCTTAATGCGTCGTAGAGAAATTTATGACAACGTTGTAAATAGAATAACAGAACCACAAAATAAAGACAAACCGAATATCAGTGATGTTATTGATAGAAAAGCAGTTTTTGAAACAAACAAACCAAAAAAGAAGAATAAATATAAATCAACTCAACATTACTATTATGAAGGAGACAACAAGGCACACCAACCTAATTACACATATTTGAAAGAATTACAAGAACAATTAGAACGTCATAGCGCTAAAAAAGATTATGCTGTATTTCAAAATAAAAGAAGATATCAAGAAGAAGCACAGGCGTATTTTAATGAAATCCAAAGGTTGGAAAGTGAAAAATTGAGACATCACCCATCAAGTGAAACAGGTAAATCCTATTCAGAAATGATTAAGAAGAAGAAAGGAATAATCAATCAATTAAGAAAGGATTTTAATTTTGATTAAATTAATTAATTAGATTAATAAATATAATCTAATTAATTTAATATACTAATGAGATTAGACAATGCACAGATGAAAACATTAAAATCACAATTGAGATTAAGACCGTCTTATAATGAACTGATAAAGGAAATTACAAAGGAAGAATTTAAAAATAAGAATATAAGAGATGTAATAGACAGAAACGCTTATTATTTTCGTGATAGTCCATTAGGAACAGTGTATGATAATAATACAGTAGATTTGAGACAGCAACACTTTAAAAAAATGGTAGATGGAGAAAATCAAACAAAATATTTTGATATGGCAAGGGATGATGAAATGGATGATTTAAGAGACGGTTCAATACAAACACTAAGTGCCACAATGGATGATGCAGAGGAACAACACGAACGACAAATCAGTCAAATTTCGAAAAGACTTAGTAGTGAACAAATAGCAGACCTACACCAACGAGCACAACGAGCAAGACAGTTAGAAGAGAAAGATGAGTGGCAGTCAGTAGCAACCGCAAAGTCAAGCAACTATGATTATTTACCAGCACTGGAACCGCTTATGACGCAAGACGAAGCAGTTAAACGAATTCAAGGGGCACAAAGAGGATTAACAACGAGGAAAGAAGACGAAGCAGTTAAACGAATTCAAGGGGCTCAAAGAGGATTAATGACGAGGAAAGAAGAAAGAATAGAGCAAAAAATGGACACCGCTGGCAGTTCATCCACATTACCAGCAAGACAAACAAGAACACATAAGGAAACTATTGACTATTCAACTGATATAAACCATTGGAAGGGAAGCACAGTAAAAGAAGAAGACATATTATTTCAATTACATTTAAGAGGAACAGGACTTACTGAAGAACAGGAACAACAATATTCAAACACAAAGAAAAAAGGGAAAGGTAAAAAGGAAACTGGTAGAACTTATTTAGTTGGACTGGTGGATAAACTTATAAACAGCGGAAAATGGACAACAGAAGTAAATGATGAATTGTTAAGAAAAAGAATGAATGATTGGAAAGATATGAAAGGAAAAGGCAAGGCAACAAAGGAAAAATAGATAATTTTACATAATTTATCAATAATTATATAAAATGATTAACAACCACAAGCAAGAGTTAAGGAAACGCCCTACTTATGATGAAATGCTTAAACAAGCAATCACAAGCAAAATGAAAACAACAGTTATATTGAAGAAATACAAAAAATATATGTTATTGAATAATTTTGATTTTGATAAAATGGATTTAATGAATTATAAAAATAAAGAAAGATATATGAACGCTCAAGTTATGATGGCAGACAAGGCAACACAAACGCTTAACAAAGAAAACAAGGCAACACAAACAGACCTACCAAATGATAAAGCGACACAAACTTATAATTTTGATGATATGACAAAAATATTAGGCGGTTCTTCAAAGAGTTTCAAAAGCAAACTGATAACCAAGGCTGAAGCAGAAGCATTAGCATTTACATATGACCCTGATTTATATGATGACGACGATGATGATGATGATAAAAAGGATGATGATATTGATAAATATAGAAAGAAATTATTTATTTTGATGAGGATTATAGAATTTATGTTGAGGACGGGTTTTAGTATAGGACAAATAGTAGCACATTTAACATATCACACTACATTAACTACAATTCAAGGTTCTGAGTTATTAGTTAATTTAACAATGAATTCATTAGTAACATCATACGATATAGCAACTGCTATAATGAATTGGTTGAATACAAATGTTAGTGAGGAAGTTGAATTAAACACAGAATCCCCTATTAGCGTTAATAGTTCTCCACCTATCACTGTTAATAGTTCTTCAACGCATACTGTTAATTCATCATCATCAGAAGAAAATTCTAATTATGAAATAGCACCACCAACAGAAATACCTATTCCTACTGATTCTGAAAGTGGAAATGATGGAGATAAGGATAAAGATAAGAATAAAGAAAAACAATAAAATAATAATAATAATAAATAATAAAAAATAATAAAAAAATAAAATAAAATTAAAATACCAGAATTTGTAAAATGCCTTAAAGAAATAGCGACTTTATTATATAAGATAAATGCCATTCTATAGCAGACACTCAGATGATGGAAGCGATAGATTGTTAGGAGGAATACATGATGAAGATGATTATAATGACTTTATGAATATGTTATTTATGAATAGTAGTTTTGCTGATGACATTGAAAGACATTATAAAAGTTCAGATGCTGATGTGTTGCCAAGTCCTACTGATAGCGAAGAAACAAAAGAAAATAAAGAGAAACAATATCAAAAGGATTATCATAAAAAATACTTTCAAGAAAAACTTAATAAACCTTATACATGTAATATTTGTGGAAAATCAATGGCCAACAGTTCTAACAAATCAAGACATGAAAAAAGTAGAAAGTGCCAGAGTACTAAAAGTAAAGTCTAATTGGATAATATTAATTTAATTTTAATTAATATAATCCAATTTCAATATATGAGTAAACTAAGTAATGAGGAGATAATGAGCAATATCTATTATGATTTAGAAACAGGTTATGGTTCTAAACAAAGCTTATACAATCAAGCAAAAGAGAAAGGAGCAAGTGTAACATTAGAAGAAGTGGCAAAGTGGTTGAAGAAGCAACCTAACAAGCAATTAAAGCCGTATCAGAATTATAACAGTTTCTTAGTGCCATATGCCAGAGCAGAATTTCAAATAGATATTATGGATATGAAAATATTTAAGAAAGAAGATGAAGAACGCTATGCATTGATTGTAATAGATGCTTTCAGTAAATTAGGTTTTGTGTATCCAATGTTTCAAAGAGACAGTCCAAACGTTTTGAAAGGTTTGAAAGAAGCATTTAAAGTTATGGGTGAGCCTGTGGAAATCTTTTCTGATGATGATGGAGCATTTAAAGCAGAAGTAAAGAAATATTTAGATGATTTAGGTATAATACATAAAACAACCCTAACGCATGCTAATATTGTGGAGAGATTAATTAGGACCATGAAAAAGGGGATAGGTGACAGAATACACTTTACTAAAGGTAGATGGACTGATATGTTGAAACCTACATTAAAGAAATATAATAGCGCTATTCACTCATCAACTGGAATGAAACCAAATGAAGCGCATGATGATGACAACAGAGCAAATGTAAAAGCAAACCTTACACTGAAGCAAAAGCATATGAGGAAATATCCTAAATTATCTGTTTCAGACACAGTGAAAATATACCAAAAAGGAAAAGGTAATTATACATCGAGGAAAGAAACCAACCCAAAGTGGACAGAAAGGAAATACAAAATAGAAAAGATAGAAAAAGATATAACATTACAAACATACTATGTCTTGGAAGGATTGAAAAAGCATTATTTGCGCCATGAATTATTATTAATTGAAAATTAAAATAATAATTTAGACTAATCTTTGATTTAGTCTTCATGAATTATTACTAATTGAAAATTAAAATAATAATTTAGACTAATAATTAGTTATTTAGTTCTTAGAATTTTATGACTTTAAAAAGACTTAAAGAGAAAAAACCTAATTAAATTATATAGATAATAATATGAATAGAGATTTACCGCCAGATGAAAACACTAAAATAGTTAAGTATCTTCTTAAAGAAAATTTAGGAGAATACAAATTAAATAATAAAGGTAAAAAACTTAAAACCATAATTATAGGAAACAACCAGTATAGATATAATCCAGAAAAACCAATAAGCAATAGATTGAGTAAGAGACTTGAAGCAGTAAAGAAAACTAATGACTACAAAGCAAATCAAATCAGAGAAAGAGTAGGAGCAAGAACGGTTTTAAAACATGCTATTAAGAAAAAAGCAGTAATAACAGAAGAAAGAAGCGCCTTTAGAGCATATGCTAACGCCTACACAATTTCAAACATTCATTTAAAAGAGTTGAACGGATTGACTTATTTTAATTATCAATTTGACAAACTTAATGAATACTTGAAAGAGAATAGAGGAATGAAACTTAATGCTACAATAAATATGAAAGTTATGAACTTATTTGATGAGGAGAGAAACGTAACAGTTAGGACAAGGTCGTACACTATTGTAAATGAAGAGGATTTAAGGAATGCTTTGAAAAGAATGAGACCTGATGTTGAAACAAGAATTTTAGATATGGCTTTGTATCAGTCAGGATTAATAATTAGCAATATTAATAATATTCATATCATGTATAATAAATATAATCCGACTAGAGCTGGCAAATATATTGAACTTCCAGAATGGATTAAAAAGAAAAAGGCATGTATCAATATTAAAAATCAAGATGACAAGTGTTTTAAATATTCTATTGAGTGTGGATATTGTAAAATTTGTGATAAAGCACACCCTGAAAAGATGTTTCATTACAAGAAGATAGCAAGTGATTTGATTTTTGATGGTGTGAGTTTTCCTGCTAATAATAATGATATAGATATATTTGAAGAAAATAATAAATCAATATCCATTAATGTTTATGAAATTGATGATAATGAACAAATTGTTATTAGTAGAAAATTGAAAAATAAAGATGCTTCTTGTCATCTTGATTTGTTGAGAGTTGATGAGGAGGATTGCAGTCATTATGTGTATATAAAAAGTTTGAGCAGACTTATTAATAATCAAAAAAGTAATCATAATGGTAAGTCCTATTTTTGTAAATATTGTAATCATGGATTTAGAAATGAAGAATTATTAAATAAACATTATGATAGTGGATGCATGGAAGTTGATGGTCAACAAATAGTAATGCCTAAGCCTTATGAGAAAGTTAGTTTTAAGCATCACTTCAAAAAGTTAAGGTGTCCTTTTGTTGTATATGCTGATTTTGAATGTTTGACAGAGGAACTGAAAAAACCTGATGAAGATGAAGATAAAAACACTTTTTCTTATCAAGAGCATAAACCATGTGGTTTTATGCTTAATATGGTTAATGCTGTTGATAATACAAATTATGAATTTATGTATCGTGGTAAAGATGCTGTTGATGTGTTTTGTCAAAAACTTAATGACATTAGGGCAGAAGTAAGGGAGAAGATGGGAGAAAACGAAAAAATAGACATGAATGATGAAGACAAAGAAGATTTTAAACATGCTAAAAACTGCTTTATTTGTGGAGATAATTTTAGAATGAACTATAAGAATGCCAAGGAAGCAGAGAAATATAGAAAAGTTAGAGACCATTGTCATTTTTGTAATAGATATTTTAAAATTCCAGTATTCTTTCATAACATGAAAAATTATGACGGACATTTAATTATTCAAAATGCTGATAAATTAAGTAACAACAGTAAAATAGGTGTCATCGCTCAGAACAGTGAAAAATTTATTAATATCAGTTTTGAAAGTTTGAGTGTTAAAGACACTTTTGGGTTTTTAACTGCTTCATTAGATAAGTTAGTTTCAATGAGTAAGTATGATAATACAGATGAAGAAGATAAAAGTAAATGGTTATTGCGTGAAAACTGGAAAGATAATTTTAGGTTTAGTAGTAAAAATGATTTGGTTAAGAGTGAGAAATGTCTAGATTTATTAACTGATAAAGGCGTTTATCCTTATGACTACATGAATTCATTTGATAAATTTGATGATGAGCAATTACCGAGTAAGGATGATTTTTATAGTCAGTTGAGTGAAGAAGGTATAAGTGTTAACGACTATGAAAGGGCAAAAATTATATGGAAGCATTTCGACATTAAGAATATGGGTGAATACCATGATTTATATTTGAAAACTGATGTATTATTATTGACTGACATTTTCGAAAATTTTAGAGATGTATGTATGAAATATTATGGATTGGACCCTGCTTATTATTATACATTGCCTAACTTTGCTTTTGATGCTATGCTTAAAATGACTGGTGTAGAGATTGATTTAATATATGACCGAGAAATGTATGAAATGATAGAAGCGGGACTTAGAGGCGGGATGTGTATGGTTTCTACTAAAAAAGTTGAAGCAAATAATAAATACATGGGAGAAGAATATGATAAAAATAAAGAAAGTAGTTATATTAACTATTTTGATGCTAATAATTTGTACGGGTTAAGCATGATACAAAAACTGCCATATAAAAATCTAAAATGGGATGATACATTAAAAGAAGAAGACATTATTAATTATAAGAATAATAATATTGGATATATTCTAGAAGTGGATTTAGAATATCCTAAAGAATTACACGATTTACACAATGACTATCCAATGGCACCTGAGGTTATGAATGTTAAAGCCGACATGCTGTCAGATAAACAAATTGAAATTTATGAATTTTTAAATCATAAAAAACCTACGGATGAGAAAACAAATAAATTAGTATTGAATTTAAATGATAAAGAAAAATATGTAATCCATATAAGAACCTTACAATTTTATTTGAAGCAAGGGTTAAAACTTAAGAAAATTCATAGAGCAATTAAATTTGAACAAAAAGAAGTTTTAAAACCTTACATTGAGTTTAACACTGAGAAGAGGAAGAATGCTAGAAATGATTTTGAGAAAGATGTTTATAAATTGATGAACAATGCCATATTTGGAAAAACAATGGAGGATAAGCGAAAACATTTAGACTTTGAAGTTGTGAGTGATGAAACTAGATATATGAAGTGTGTAAGTAATCCTAACTTCAAACATAGTCATATCATTAATGAAAATTTGGTTGGAGTTGAAAAGCAAAAAACAAAGTTGAAACTAGACAAACCTATATTTATTGGGATGAGTATTTTAGATTTGAGTAAGCAACACATGTATAAATTTTATTATGACGTTATGAAACCTAAATATGGAGATAATATTAAAATGGTATATACTGATACTGATAGTTTTGTATTTCATACTAAAACCAATGACATTTATGAAGACCTGAATACAATTAAAAAAGAAATAGATTTTTCAGATTATCCTAAGGAACATAAATGTTATGATGAGAATAACAAGAAAGTATTAGGTAAATTTAAGGATGAATTAAAAAGCAAAATAATAACAGGGTTTATAGCCCTTCGTCCTAAATGCTACGCTTACTCAATTTTTGGTGATGAAAAAGAATATAAGAAATGTAAGGGCATAGCAAAAGGCACAGTAAGACGTCAAATGAAATATGAAGAGTTTGAGACGGTTTTAAAAACTAATAAGGTTATACATAAGTCATTTAATAGTATTAGAAGTAAAAACCACACAATTTTTAGTATAGCAACTAAAAAAATTGCTCTTAGTAGTTATGAAAACAAAAAATATTGGATAGATAGTGTAAACTCACTTGCTTATGGTCATTATAAAATAAATTCTTTGAAAACGACTTAAAGAAATATTGACTTAATATATTATAATAGAAATGGTTGAATTTACTAAAAAAGAGCAAGAAGAAATTATTAATGACTTTTTGAATAAAATAAAAGTTAATGACATTATCAGTAGTTGTAAATGTAAACTAATAAATGAAAAAACTGGACTAACTAAGTTAAATTTACCTATTCCGATTGTTAAAAACATTTGTGATTTTAATTATGTTGAATGCGAGAAATGTGTTTTATTAAGAAATGCAAAGCAAGTTTTACATAAAAGTAATTTACATTCAACATTGAGACAATGTATTTATGATACATACAAATTGGAATTTGAAGAAAATACATTTCTCAATGATGACTCATCATTAAGAACATATTGTTTTGTAAAGTTAAATACATTTCCTACATATGAAAAAGTGAAAAATATATGCTGCAAGATAACGAAACATATATTTTAAAAATTTATAATGATATTAAATATTACTACGAAAAATCATATGAAGTTAGTTATGGTGGCAAAACTGGAACAACAAGACCAATTGAAGAATTTAATGATAAAATGATATTTAAATTTATTGATGAGTATGATTTATCAAATAATAAAATTGAAAATGATTGCAAGGAAACATTTTTAAACTACATAAAACAAAGAAACCAAGAATTGAAAATCATAATTGATAAAATATGTGATTATATTAAGGATGAACAGAAGAACAATATAATAGGTAAATTAATATATGGTGATGTGATAAATGATATTAAAAGTGTTTTAGGAAACTGGGGCATAGATTTTTGCATTTATGATTTTGCTGATAGAAAATATCCATTTAAAAATAATAAACAGAACTTTAAACAAATACCAAAGATTACAAAGGAATATTTAAATACTAATGACTTTGATTAAAACCATACTATAATAATAACATGTAAAATATTATATGTTATAATTGTAATATATTTATCGTTTGTAAAGATTGAATTATTATATTTTCCTAATTTGCTTGTCTCTTTCAAAGTGCGTTGTTTAGACTTGGCATGCTTCTTCAATTTTCTCGTGCTTTGACTGTTTGTTTTTGTTTTGCTTGATACTCTTATGATATTTTTTGTTGGTATGTTGCTTTGTTTTTTGTTGATGTGTGTTTTTGAGTTTGGGTTCTTTGATGATTTAGAGTGTTGCTGTTTTGTTGGTATGCTTGATTGAATTATTTAATGTTGTATGCTGTGATTAAATATTTTTGTTGCTGGTTGTGATTATTTATTTTGTTTGCTTGTTGTTCTGGATTTTGTTTTCTGTTTGTTGTGTTGCTGTTGGAAAAAATAGTAGAAAGAATAATTCTTTGAATTCTCCTTTTACTATTTTTACCCCCACCCCCACCCCAGGACGCAGTGGCACGGTCACGCAGTAAGAGGCGAACGTAACTGCCCCACCCCACCCCCCACCCCACCCCACGGGTGCCGCAGGATAGCCCCCCCCATGTGTTCGAAAATGACCCCGTCTGTGTTCGAAAATGATCCAGGACATCGGTGTTCGAAAATGATCCAAATGATCCCCCTCCCCCAGGGAAGGGGCTACACCTTTGGTATCGTTTCAAAGCCAGTGATATGACCAAAGCTGACCATACTTGATGCTATACTACTGTAACAATTAATGGGCACAATTAGTACGCCGCGTTGAAACCATGGGAAACCGTTGCTTGTTGTTATTTACGTTGGGAATCATCAGCCCAGGGCCTTTGAGGTGGTGCACAGGTGCAGGATTTCATACATCCACATGCACATTGTTAAGCTCATGAGGATCACATGCACGATCATGCACGGCTTTCGGTGCAGACTCGGCACGAGACCGAGGAAGCCAAGACGTTTGCCGAACCGTACCACGATCCCATGCTCCCGAAATCCCGGGACGACGTGGAGATGCGGATCGTGTACAAAGGCAGCGGTTTCGATTTGGCGCGAATTTGGCGAAGCCCTGGAGCGCTGAATGTTTTTGGTATTGGTTGTCTGGGTGGCATGTTTGCTTGGTTAGTGGGTTGGCTGGTTACATATGTATAAATATATGGTTGATGGTTGTTGCTGGGTAGTGGATCCTGACATGTTGTCAACCCACAGCAAGGTGCTCAGCTCTGTCTGAATTCTTCCCCGAGGGCCAAGTCATTGCTTCGGTGTTCACTTGTCAACCCACTTAGTAGATTGGTCTACCCACTTAGTAATTGTAGCAATGTGTCCAAGGGAAACCACATGTTTTATTCTCAGAACCATGACCCATATCTACTCACGTCCTTTCAATACCTATCAAGCAAGGACACGTCGAGGGATACTCAGATTGGAGGGATGCCTCTTGGACCTAAATGGGTAGGTGTGTGTGTGTGTGTGTGTCCGTGTGTTCCTTTAGGTTTCGCTTTCAATCCCTCAGAAAGCAGGCCAAGAAAGATGGACTTAACCCCAACAATTTGGGGCAACGACCCATGCGTTAAGGGTATTTTGAGGGTCCAGGTACCAACTCCAAAACAGGAACGCCCAAATGAGTGTGTCCTTCTTTCGGGTGCCCCTCTTGGTTTGAAGGGAAACCGCCAAAACTACCAAAACTACCAAAAGGAGGGAAACCACCAAGAGTTTGGAAAACCCTAAAGGTTTGAAGGGAAACCGCCAAAACCACCGGTTTCTGGGGTCTTTTCAGAAGACAGACCCGTTCTTCCCATCGCGGAGCCGTAGGCATCCCCATGAAGGGCAGCGAGTCATTGCGGAGCCGCTCCGTCCGCAGCGGGGCGGCGCTTCTGGCCCTGCCGGCGGGGAGGGGATTTTGGGGGGGGGGGTGGGGAGGTAGGAGCTGGTAGGAAGGGGTGGGCACCCAGCTTCTTTGTGGTGCCCGCAGTGCCCACGAGTCATAAGGTCACTTCGCCTAAGTCAACGAGGTCACTTAGGCCATGGGCCACTTAGGCCCTCAGGGGGCAGTCCGGGCAAATCGAGCCGCAGCGACACACGAATGACACCCACGCAGGGAGGACCGACACCAGCGTAAGTGTCCTTTTATGGGTAAGTGACCTCGATTCGCACCCCCACTGGCACTCAATTGACACGCTTTGACACTCAAAACGCCATGTTCGGGCCATTCCAGGTCGGCCCCAATCAAATGTGGCAGTTGTCACATTTCGACACGGGTAGCTGTTCGATTTCAACAGGAACCCAACCCCCATCAAGCCAAAAAGGGCACTTAGCAAACGAATCAAAGGGTCACTTAGGGCACCGACACGGCCTTAAGTCGTGCCCTTGATTCCAAAACACGTCAAGTGCCCTTCATTGAAGGGCACTCAAAATATGCTGGATGTTCCCTTTTGGGTAGTTTGAACATTGAGATTGGGGTGTGATGTTGAAAGGAAAGACAGGTGAGCCTGCCTTTTTGTGCGATTGTTCTTCACGTATGTGTTGTATGCGCACCGTTGTGGCAGCGAGTTTGTTTCGTTGGAAGACGTCAAGCGATCATAACTTGTCCTTGGCATTCTAGAGAATCATGTCCATCTCTGTTGGAAGGGGATTCAACTTAGCCCCAACGCCCAAAGATGTTGCATAGTGGGAAGGGTGCTTTCAAGAGTGAGACATCCAGAACCCCAGGCCCCGTGCTCGGCGTGAATTCTGAGAATGTTCAAGGGGCACAGCCACTGGAAGTCACAGATCAATGCCCTAGGCTCACCCATTGACATAAAATTTATCCATTGAGACACACCCATATCATTCCAGCGCCATGTGTCCATTGCGCTGGGACTGCAGTTGTCATGCACGGGGGATAGTCCTCGGGCAGGGGATAGTCTCATAGTCGGGGACTTCTTTTGGACAGATCGTCCAGAAAGAGACAAGTGAGTCCAACCCTCAAGCCCCATTTGATCTTAGTCAGTGTCTTACCGCACAGCCGATTTGTGCACTATACTCATATATATATATGTATATATGAATACATATACATATATATATATATACACATGCAGTACAAGTTGTTTCGGTTTTGTACACATGACCCAGCCTCGAGATTTCTGCCTGTTACCAACTAAGGAAGGGTAGTTGCAGTGTGGATTGCCTAAGCGCTTCGAACGGAGTCCAAGCAACACGTATTGTGGCAATGGAGTTCTCAACAAAGTAAGGCTCAGCGCACGACTGAGATGGCAATACTTGGAACGCTGGTACATGGGTTGGTTGTGACAATCTTCATCAGCGGAAGAGGCGCCAGCAGTACAGTGGATGGACGCAATCCTGCACCACCTAAGAGGAATGATTCAATTCCTCGGCAAATAATTGTTTCAGTCCTGGTTTCATTTCGTGGTGCGAACAGATGCCGCAACCAGCCACAGTAATGTTGCAGTGCACCTGCCTACTCAGCCCATGAAATGCACCTCCAAGCATCTATGTTTGTCTCAAGGGAGCCCAGAATGCATCAAGCCTTGGAACATTCAATTCAAAGTGGTTGCAGATCAATCCGCCAAAGGTTCTGTAAGTATCCAACCGCTGACAACTGGTGAAGAACTTGTGCATCTACCGAACGTTGGTGGATTGATCTCCCCCGTACTTCTGATTGGTTCGCGCCAACAAACATCATAGGGGGCAATAACTCTGTACTGTAGGGGAGCGGAGCGAACAGGATCCTGGATCCTCACAAGAGCCAAGTGTCTGATGAGCTTCCAAGGCTTGAGGCAATCAGGGATGGTTGCGAAATTCGTTCCCCCCTCAATAAAAAGCTCAGGTGATATCCCCAGCAAGCGGTGCTCTTTTTATTTCTCGCACCACCCCGCAGCCCTCGCACAACCCTGGTGGAACCCTGGTGGAACCTTACCTCAGGGCCGTCCCGGTTACCTCAGGGCCGCCCCGGACCACCCCGGCGCCTATCTGTGCTGAGACCCCAAAGCTTTCA
Source organism: Effrenium voratum (assembly GCA_963377175.1). Taxonomy (NCBI): domain Eukaryota; class Dinophyceae; order Suessiales; family Symbiodiniaceae; genus Effrenium; species Effrenium voratum. The sequence goes on along the minus strand of CAUJNA010000668.1, from coordinate 228,521 downwards.
GCTGTTGGGGAAAAAGCAAAAAGAGAAAAGTAACCAGGGTTGAAAACCCGCTGGTAACGACAGATTTGTGCCGGTTCGGAGAAGAACGGCTTCTAGGTCCCCCAGTGCCAACTTTTCACCGACTTTTTTGGGGGAGGGTTCCCCTAAAGTAAACAGACCAAAATACCGGGTGCCCTTCTAACTCTCTACTGGAGGCCCTAGGCGTCCCTTCCAAAGTGAGACCCCCCGAGCCGCGTGAGCCGCGTGTGAGCCGCGTGAGCCGCGTGCGCGCAGGGCCTGCGGGAGCCCCGCATCGGGCTCCACAACGCGGCGCCGCGGGGGCTTCTGATGACCTCCGCCAGGCGATTTGGCGAAGGGAGGGGAAGGAGTGAAGCAGTCGCCAGGGCTTGGCTGGGCTGGCCGGCTGGCCCCGTTTTTTTTTGGGGGGGGGAGTTGGTAGATTCTCTTTACGCATATGGTATTGTTGGAGGGTAGCTGGAAGATTGGGGTTCTCTTTAAGGGACTTCATGTCTGGTGCTGGTACCACTTGTTGGATGGTTTAAAAGGAGAACCAACAGTCATGGGACCAACTGGGTGTGGTTTTGTTTGGACCTTTTTTTTTGAAGGACAACCAAAAGGAAAACCACCATTTCCGCCATGTTGGGGCCAACTGGGTGAGGATTTGTTTGGAGGATATACCTTTTTGTTCTTGGCTTAAGGGAAAGCCAGCAAGGAAACCACCATGTCCACCATGTTTTCTTTTTTTTGGGGGGGGGAGGGTCCGAATCCGAACAAAAAGACACACCCATAAAGCCAGCAGGGTTAAATAGGTTGACTTGTGATTTCTGCAGGTGCATCGCCCCTCACGAGTTGGTCGTATCAATGCTGCAGGGTTGATCAAAGTCGGATTGAAGAAGTAGACCGGCTTCGGCTCGCTTAAAGGGAAACCCAAAGAATGTTGTTCACAGGATGGTTTAAGCACGTTGAAGCAAGGGGGTTGCCCACCCCTGCAATCCTGGTGGTTTCCTGGGACTGGCCACGCGTCACTTTTTGTTTGACACCATACCAGCCAGATGCAACCACATTGTGAAGCATAGTGTTGGAGACACTTGGTATGCGTGTAATGGAAGCTGAGAGTATGAAGCCCAGATTGCAGGAGTGCTTGGCTGTTTCGCTCCTCTTGTATTGTTGAACAAGGAACAACGGAGACCTCCATGCATGTGTGAGATGCAATACATCCATTTTTGCCACAGTGACCAGATTCGTTTGCAACTCAGCTGTGTCACAATCAAAACCCGGGAGAGTGAAAGGTTAGTGAGGGACGATCCCAACCACAAATAGCTGTGGCCACCTTCTTAGTTCTTTACATGGTTCTGGCTCGACCATTTTTGTTTCGGGTTTTGATTATGGTTCAGCTTGCCCGGACCTGCACGAGCAGTGATCACATGCAGAGAGCTTGTCGGGCAAGACGTCCGGGGCTCCTCTTGACTCGACTTGCTGAGTGCAGCCCAAGTCATCGGTTGAGTTCTAGTCGGTCCCCTAAACATGAACAAAAAGCACAGGGCACTGCGACAACAGCTCCCAGTTGGTCCCCTAGCAACATAGATTAACCAAAAGGCCAAGCACCCTCCTAGAATGAAGCAAGCACTCTGACAATAGCTGGGCCAGATTCCACTTTTGACGGATGCCTTTCTCATACAAATGCAGGTTGGTTCTCCCGTGCCACCAAGTCTGCGCCAGTTTTCAGCGGGCTCGCCTGCTGGTACACCAAGCTCACCCATGACGAAGGGTCTGTCCTTGAGGCCTCTTTAATTCCATTTGAGCTGTTGTAATTTCATTAGGCAATGGAGTCTGTGTCGCTTAAACTAAGGTGCACTTTCCTCCGTTTGGTTTTCGCATTAGACGTGGGGGCAGAGTAGGGTTCTAGCCGGGGCTCCCCCTTTGGACATGTCTGTTCAAGCCACCCATCTTTTACATTCCTCCAGGCCTGTATACCCGGAACACCACCATTAGAGGCGTTTTTCAAAACCCAATGAAGGAGCCTTTCTCTAGTGCTACCTTCCCCAGTCTTTCCAGGGATCCGGATCTTTCTAGAAAACCACGGCCGGTTTTCCAAAAGGAGGATGCTCGGAAAGAATGGAATCGGACTCAACCCGAATCATTTGCACAGGGACTTATGCCCACCGCGCCGTGTAGCCTCCCGGCCTGGGGCCGTGAGTTTTTTCCCTTCGACTTTTGGGTTCCGCGGTCAGAGCAAGCCCCTGCCGCTGGGCCGGACGTTTCGGAGGGCGTGGACGCCCTCGGCGGCGCGGCAGCCACGAGAGGCCGACGTCAGCTCGTGGTGGTTTCGAGGTCGTGGGTTTTGGTTTGAGTCCTCTCCCCACGGTCCCAAGTCCTTTGGGGTAGGCCTCAAACATTGAAGGGTCGAGGGCATCCTAGGCCTTGCAGCAACCATACTCTGATGTTCTGTTTCCGGCTTTTTGAAGTCAGGAACTAGTTTGTTTCGTTTGTTTGCTTTCTTTTTTCTTCGGGGTTATGAATGTCAGTGCGAAGGCCAGTCACACGAATGAGCTCCTCGGAACACAACAAACCACAAACACACCGGCATTCACGGCTCATTTCTGCCAAACTTTTGTATTACCGGGCGGAGGAGCCTTGTTTGGAACTTCCAACATGCAAGGGCATCACCGCTGGGAGCTAAGGCACGGGTTATGCTAAACCATGGAACTCGCGGCTTTGATCTCGCTGTGGCGAACTTGACGCCATTCTCGCTGCCTACTAACATAGCTAGGGTCGATCCAAACCGTGCCACAACCATGTGACCAATTTTCCAGGAAACAATCGGCATCTTGGTCGATGTCATGTTCTGAAACACTTTTAATGACCCTTTAATCAACCGGATTGGCCTGCATCATGAACCCAAGCTGTTTCAAGTGGTTATATGCAAGCTTCGAGTTTCTGAGTACCCTGCCAGCACACCAGACTGCTGATGGCGGAAGCCTTGTTTTGCCGGAGATGCCGAGCACAATTGTGTCATGTATGCAGTAAAGGCAGTACAGGGTTTTAGATGTTTTGCGACAATACTTAGTCTACGCACAACATCCCTCAACACACACGTACCCAACTAGTGTATCTTTGGCATGCGCAGGTGTTTCTTTCCTGCCATCCGTTGCCAAGTCGAGGCCCAAGTTGCTCTGCACCTGGCATTCCTTGCGCATTCTCCCGCCATGTCGAGCGCCAACGAGACACTGGCAAAGATGCAGGCGGGCCTTGCCCAGGCAGGGTGTTCAGAGCCCGAAGTGCTGTGCGAAGAGCCGTCGGGCGGACATTGCTTGGATGCTCAAGCGCCAGAAGGTCAATACCATGGTTATATAAGGCAAACAAAAGAAACAGTTGCCCCAGTTGTAGCCGCGGTTATGACCACCTTACTAAGTTGGTTGAGCATCCGAGTGCACAGACGTGAAGGTTTTCATATGTTGCGGACATGAAGTTCTTGGGCCGTCAGTTTGGAGGGACAGCGGGCCGCGCCATGGTCCATTGAAACTTATTGAGGGTCGACATGAAATCGGAAAGGTGCACCTGTGGCATCCCTTGGTCCGAGTAAAGCACTCAAAGGTCCGGTCTTTGTTGTAGCACGTGCACTTGTTTGCCTGCTCGCTCGCTTGCTGGCTTGCTGTCTTGCTTGCTTGCATGCGCGCTTGCCTGCTCGCTGGCTGGCTTGCTTGCTTCTCCTTGGCTGGCTGTCTGGTTTGCTGGCTTGCTGGCTTGCTGGCTTGCTGGCTTGCTGGCTTGCTGGCTTGCTTGCTTGGCTTGCTCGATGGCTAGCCGGCTGGCTTGCAGGCTTGCTGACTTGCTGGCTTGCTTGCTTGCTTGCTTGCGCAAAGTGTTGCGAGTGAGAAGTTGTTTGTTAATGGACATGCCCTCGGCAGGGCGTGTCGGATGCCTCAGACGCCACGCAGCAGGGAGCCTTGGCGAGGTGGGAGTTGGGGTCGTAGAGGTGAAGCGCATCGAGGGCTTCACTTGTGGGTGGCCCTGATCACATCAGGGTATGGGTCAAAATTAAACCAAACTGCAGGCTTTAGTCTTTGGCTCCATTTACCAGGGTTCCCAAAACGGGTACCTATTTTTGACCCACAGCCATCAGGGAAATTCAATGGGCTTGCTTTTTCAGAGGCTATTAGTAAGTAGTAGCCACCAAACTGAGATGATTGCAGCCGTTTGAGTGGCATCCCAAGCCTGGCCAACAAGTTGGATCAGGGGTGCTGCTCTTTTGCTCAGTGGGCATTTCAGCGAGGGTAATGCTTGAGCCTTACTTTTCGGTAGAATAAGAAGTCAACTAATGTGGTGCATTGACGTCCACTACTCGACTCTGGTAGTTGGAACAGTGCTTTTGGTGTTCGGCATAGATCGACCAGATAAACAGACAGACCAGACCAGACCAGACCGCACAGACAGACAGAGACAGAGACAGACAGGTAAAATAGAGAAGTACCTAGGCAACATAGATAGTTAGATAATTTTGCTCTATAAATGTAGATATACATATATATACACCTTTAAAAAGAACAAGAACATATTCGGAATCAACACGTGTAGCAGGCCATTGTCCAGTACCATCCCTTTGGCCCAGGACTGGCCTCGGCTGAAGCGAAGGTCTCCGAGACTTCGGCGGCGGCGCAGGAGGCGGTGAATCCCAGTCCCAGCCTTTGGGATCAGCGGCTCGGCTCGGCTCGGTTGGCGATTTTGTTTTTTCTCGGTGGCTCCCAAATGGACCTGGAGTCTCCAGGACCCTGTATAAATGGGGTCATTGCCCAGAATATTGGGGTGGACCCATTTTTAACGGCTATCCGGTTCCTTAGCTTTTTACATCCTGTTGTTGAGTGGTAGTTTCCGAATTTAGCCCACTAAAAGTGAGTCACTTTTAGCGGGGGATCTGAGGGCAGCCTAGTTTTGGAGTCGACATGTGGGGAGCTTCTGAGGTGGTGCTGGTTGCCCGGCAAAAAAGGAGCGTTATAGGGGGAATTTGGGGTGGTTGGTGAAAAAGCTTGATCTCTTAATAAGGCTGAAGCAGGGCTGCGCCACCGTGCAGCAGAAGACGGTGCAGGGCTATGAGGCTCTCTCCGGTTTGTCGATTCTCGAGTGGGAGAAACCCAAGGTGGGTATGTGCCAACACATGAACATACTGTGGATGGACGAAATCCTCCACCACATTGAAGCCAGGGTTGAAACCATAACGTGTGTTGGTATTTACAGGAAAATCATCATTCCAGGCTTTGTTTGGTGGTGCGTGCAGGATTTCGTCCATCCACAGTAGGGCTTCCATAACTGCCTTGCTTTGACGTTTCTCCTTTCGTTTCCCTGTTAAGTCAACCTGACAGGGTAGCCTCAAAAAGCAACCGGTGTTTTGGAGGATCTCCCGCGGAGGGCAACCAGAGTTTGCACATCGCCATCTGCCGGGGGCGACCCACATCAATTGCGGAAACTTTCGGATTTTCCATTGAACCCTCCCAAACATGGGCAATTTGTTTGTGGGGGGGGTCTACATCCAGTGAGCCGTGCGATCCGCCAACCCAGCTCACAGAATCCCTCGAATCATGGCGGACTAGCTCATGAAACAAGCTTTCCTGAGGATTGTTGGTTTTCACACAGTGACACGGCAACATGGTCTGCAGCGGCCTGAAGTCTCCACCCGGCTCCACCTGGTTTGAGGTTCCTTAAGATTGATCTGCCTGGCATTCGCTTCTGCGCCAGGCCACTACGGAGTTCGTGGTTGGCAACTGCACCTTGGTGATCTGGTACCTGGCCACCTCGACCCTCTTTGGGTTTCTGGATAAGCAGGCGTTGCTTCTGGAGATTGGCCTGTGGATATCCGTGCGGCTGGAGCACGGCCGCGCATGTTCATCTCAAAGTTTGAAACATCACTGGTGGATAGTTTGAACCCTTGGTCTGCAGAAATATGTTTTATACGATGCTGCGCTCTTTGTGCTCCATGCAATCCAGCATGGAAGCCTGGATTGGATTCCGTGGCGAAAGGTCATTTTCTGACACTCGCAGAATTTCAATCGTTTTAGCGCCATAGATCTTGGGGTCTGAGCTGCACACTCTGGAGCTGAGAGCAGAGGTTCTACCTCGTTGCGCATGCCTGCAATGGGTGACCGGGAGTGAGGGCCTGTGTAAGGTGGAATGGCTTAACCACGTCGCCCCTTAGGCAGTTGCCCCTGATACGAATACATATTATATGCATATATGGCTGTGGCTCAAAAACATGTACCAACACGGCACCTTGTCAAGTGGAACCACAGACTAATCCCTGCGTAATTAACCCTAGCTCTTGAATTTTGAGCCACACCCATCTATATGTACTAATATATACACATTATACATTGTATACTTTGATAGCCAATGCTCTGCAAATAGGTAATTACTCCTTACACGGGCTAAACGTTCATATGTTGGATCTCTATGTGCATCTCGCTGGCGCCAAGCCCGGTGCACCTCCGGAGCCAAGGCAAGGGCCAGGAGAAGCCGACGGACTCAACGCGGGCGGCCATGGACGCCGTGAAGGCCAAGGCGGAGGAGGGAGTTGATGCCACCAAGGCACTGGCCCTTTGGCGTAGGAGTTTGGTCTTTGGTGGAGTCCATGTTTTTAGTTGTTTTGTTGTACGGGAGGGTACTTAACTTATCAGGTTTGATTAAGTCTCTTTTTCTATCTGTGGGGGGGCGCGAAGGCGGGTGTTTGTGTGCGTTCTTTTTCTGAACGTTTTTTTTTTGCTGTTTTCTTCGCAGGGGGGTCCCTATTTGGGCTTATTTTCAGGTTTCTTTGGCTGGTGGAGTCCTTTGCGTTCAAAGGTACCCTTGCTTTGGGTGATGTGAAAGGGAGACCAAGAGGAAACCACCCATCTTGGGTGATTTTGGCTGATGGCGGGTCATTTTATGGCCATGTCTGTGTCTTTGGCTCATGCCAAGGGAGCTTCCTTCCACTTTGGGGCTTTGGGGCTTTGGGATGTGTGCGGGTGAAACATGCATCTGTGTCCTTGGAAAGTACCCTGTTTTGGGCTCTCTTGACCAAAGGCGCCATTTCGAGGTCAATATTTTCATAGCGACTAGAATCTAAGCCTGACATGTGGGGAAGTTTTTTTTGAGTTTTTTTGGTTGTAAAGGGAAACTAACAGGAGCACGATCATGTTGTAGGTCCCCTACAAAAAGACGCACCCATGTGCACTTATTTGGACCCTTGAGCTTCAAACTTGCCAAATCCGTGTTTATGTGTCTGCAATTTGGCTGGACCTTTGATCCGTAACGTTTGGTTAGATTGAACATCTGAGTGGGCATTCCAGCAAGAAGCAAGTTCAAGGTTTAGCTTTTGTGCACGACTCAGATTCAATGTTTCATCATGGACCACTTGCATTTGTGGCCGGTCGCTGAAGCGGAACAGCAATGGGACATATTCATAAAGAAGAGCCCCCCCCTATAGCACTTTTTGAAGACCACTTGGTAGCCACGCACGGCCCGACGCAGCCACTGCACATGCATGCCTTAGGGGCACTCATTTGTCAAGTGTCTACAGCAAGCCTGGGGTTCCTGAAAGTTCAATCGCCTCACAGTGGACACGATAATCTTGCTGGTGCTCAGCAGGGAAGGAGGGAATGACCCTTATATCACTTGTGGCTTCCTTTAAGGGAATCCCTAGGTTGATTCCCACATTCCCCACTGAGCACCAGCAAGTAATTGTGTATATGTCGACATAGTTTGGCTGCAGGTTTTGCCTTGTGACTCGGGATTTTCCTGTGCTCCGGCAACCAAAACGGGAAAGCCGGTCAAAAGGCTCCAGTGGGCTTCCATGTGAGTTGGAGGATAGGTGCTGGTGGCTTAGGGTGGACTTGGCCAGGTGAAAGTTGGGCTGGGATGAGTTCATGCCAAAAAACGAATCTGCTCGCTATCTTTTTTTGCGGTACCACCTAGCCAACCTCTGGCTGCATCTTCAAATTCCCCCAAGTTGCAAGTCAGAATTGCTGACTGTCAGTCTTGCAAACTTTGGATAACAAATCACCAACTGCAACATCTTCAAATTTCACTTGCAACCCGAAAACCCAAAGGGGGATCAGACTTTTTGTCACCAACGGGTGCAGCGAGATCTGAGGTGAAGGAGACAGAGGCCAAGGCCAGCGCCAAGTTCGGCGGGTCCTGAGTGGGCGAAGGGAAGCTCAAATACTTTCGGCCGGGTGGCAAAAACCGAGCAGGCGATACCGTTCCCTGAGGCGCCTGGATCTGAAGTTGTCAAAAGATTTATGTTGGGAGGCAACAAAGCAAAATGACGGTTTTTGTTTTCTCTTGGGGTACTTGTTGGATGGGCTCTGTTTGGCGTGAGTGGGAACCAATCCAGGCAAGGCCCCGGCACTGCCCGAATTCATGATGTAGCTTGGCCGTGCAGATTTTGGCGATGTGGTGTCATAGGCACACCATACGAGCTGCGCTTCTTTCCCGGGACTGCCATCCCCATCGGCATCCAGAGGCGGAGCGCATTGCAATCGCATTAGGTCACACCACCATGAGTGCAAAAAAGGTCGGCCGACGCGATCCGGAGCGATGTACGGACTGATGGGAGCTGTGTATATCGGCCGCACGGCCCTTGGCGAATGTAGCTTGACCTTTCGGCCCAGAAACAGAATAATCTTCATCGACTGCCTCTATTGAAGTCTGGGCGGATTCTGACGAGCTCGCCCACAAATAAACTTGGCTGCAGGGTGAAGGTTCCATAAAGTGGAACGGGTTCTGGCTTTGCAATGGACAATCATGTGTATAGCGTCCGAAAGGACACCATCTGTACCCATTCAACTCGTCGCCCAAACACGAAGGCAGAAGGGGATGAGTTGAATCACAAGGCCCCGACCTCGAAAAGCCACCAAGGCTTGATTAAGGCAACCCCCAACATGAGTAGAATCAGTGGTTTCGCTCTCGTCTCCCTTTGAAACCCCTCCTTAAGAGTCAACAAAAAGGGCCCAAATGGGAATTGGCACCCCATAGGTTGCTGAGTTTCCTTCCTTCTGGTTGCCCTACGCCACCAAAACGAGTGTACACGCATGTCTTTCGCAGGCGCTCTTCATCACTCCGGAGGTTGGCAGCTACCGCGCCAATCTCCAGCGAGGGGCCCACGTTGGAGGGGGAGCTGCGCGTATTGACGTGTCAAAACAGGGGACGAGGCATCACAATGGTGCTGCCCTGTTGATGTTCCTTTTCACCAACCTAAAATTACAAGAGGGGTTTGGACGTGGCAGCTCCTTTGGCTTATCATTTATATAGACCAATCCTAGAAAGGCTACCAAACCCTGAGAAGAACACACCCACTCTTGTAGATACTGCCAGGAGGCATACTTGCACGCATATTTGCCTGTTCAACAGTTGGAACATAAACCATGGCTGCTTTGTTAGCTTTGTGTCTAAGAAATCTAAGTGCGGTGTTGGCTTGTGAAAGACTTGTTTCCTTATTTACATAGAGCCTCAATCATCCCTTGCCCAAATCCTGCACACATGCTCAGATTGCCAGAGGACAGGACCTGTTTAACTCACCGCAACCTGGCAAGACCAACGGGTCATGGCTACGGTCATACAATTTAAAAATCCCCAAAAAAGGGCTGGCGGGCACAAAGCCCTGTCCGTTTTTCCATTGCACGAATCATAGCGCACTCGTAAGACTTAGCTTTGGGGAATCCTGCAATACACAAAAATCCTTCCGTGTATCTTTTTGCGAAGCCGAGGTGCCCCATTCTGAACCCCCATCCGCCGCTGCCTATGCCAAGCTGAGCATTTCGCGGCTGGAAACGGGTTAGCTTATGGGGTGGCACACTTTTCTCCTTCATATGTGATAGGCTCAACACCAAACACAGGCTCTCGGTGTTCATGCCAAAAAGATGTGTCTTTTTGTTTTTGCCAGGGTCGCTGGGCAATGATGAAAGAGTTGGCTGTGCCATGCTTGTTCCTTGTGACTCCTTGAGCTGATGATATATTTAGATATAGCCACGAGCGTCAGCAGTTCACACGGCTTACAGCTTTTGCATAATCGCAGATATACAGATCAAGTATCATCAAGTGCTTGATGACCTAGCTGCTTCAGCCCCGTTGCGCGAAACACGCGCAGATGCCAAGGCGGCATTACATGTTTCACCGCTCCGTGCTGAATCCGGCCGGAAAATGGCGCCACTCGGAAGTTACGAGGCTATAAGCCAGCTTAAAGTTTTGATAAGATGTGTCAGTATTCCGCGCCATAAATTAGAAGCATGGATCCACAAGCGCTTTTGAGCGTGTTCGGCTGACATGTTAGGGCAGAAGCTGGCCCCGTTTGTGGCAACCCCCGCTAAAGGACCTTCAAAGTAGCATCGCGGCCTTGACGATCGCCACTCAACGCTTGCATTGTGTTACCTTCCACTGCTTTAGACCACTTGCATTGTTGTAGACTAGTTTTATTGCTTTAAACCACTTGCTTCTTTCTTCATCGCATTGTCGTACTTTAGACCGAGCAAGTGATCAAACAGATCTTGCCTTTGACGTGGCGCAAGCCACCTTGTCTTTGACCAAACGGGGCCTGTGAGCATAGGATGGCCCCTTCTGGATTGAGCAGGCAGGGTGTTTGGGGCATTGCTTTTGTTTCCACGCTGGCCAACGCAAAAAGTCGTGCCATTCAATAACTTGTCAGATACGAGTGTGAGCGGGGAAGTTGAGGTATTGACCAAGGATATGTTGCATCATCCAGCTGCAAGCCATCGCCTCGACAGATCTGAGGCTAAAGTTTCTGTAGCGGCCCTGTCAAAGATTAACTATGCTGCTGCCATCCAAGCAACACCTGGCGACTCAGAGCTCTTGATGCGTCGTCATTTGGATCGACCAATGTTAAAGTGATTCCGGTTAAGGAGACACTGACAATTCTCTACACGAGTCGTTTCACCATGGTGCAACCTTGCGACAATGACTTGGACAATCAGCAGGGTCCCTACTTGCCACGCCCATCCGCAATAGGATCAGTCTTGCTAGTGGCGCATCGGCAGCTCAGGGGAGTCTCCTTCCATGTCAGAACAGCATCCGCACGATTTCGCACTCAAGTCATTTGCTCAGTTGTTCAGTGGCACCATTTTTTCCATTTTTTTGGTGGCTGCCCCACTAAAAATGGTCCAAGCGTCAAACAGGGTTCCCTTTTTTTCCCCAGGGTCACTGAACTGAGTTTGACAAAGGAGATTGGCGCGGCGCCATGGTCGTGTCGAAGGAAGGCGCGATGGCCCAGTGCCGCGAGCCATGGCTCGCTCCGGTGGCCGGCCAGACGGCTTGGATCGAGGTGGCTAGCGCTGATGGATGGAGGGCAGAGGGAGATCAACTTCAAAGTAGTCAGAGAACCCGACGTTGTTCAGATCTAGTCTTGGGAATTTGTGTTTTCTCCGGAGAAGCTGAACAGGCCCCTTACCTCTGCCCAAACGTGGCGGGTTTGCATGGGCGTGGTACCTTGTTGTTTTGGGGTGGGGGACAGCAGAAGGAACAAGTTCTTATGAGCCGCAAGTAACCAGTAGCATTGACCAAAATGAATCCAGCGCCAGGGCTGATGATGCAACGCTACAGCGCTTTGAATGGTAGTTCCCACCCAGTCAACGTTTGGGACTGCATGCCAACAATACATTGTGGTAGTGGTTTCTTTGCTGGTTGACAGTGTCTTACTGGTTCCTTTCCTCGCTCTCGTCCCGCCTCTGGCCTCTACACATCACTTGTGTTCCATCCCGATCAGAGCAGGGCCCGGACTTCGAAGCCCAGGACCCCTTCCATCGGGCGTGGCTCAAAATTAAAGACCGAGGGTTACGCAGGTTTTAGTGTTAGTTTCCATTTAGCAAGGTGCCATTGTTGGTACCACTTTTTTGAGCCGCGGCCATATCCCAAGCGTCCAAAAAGCGGACCGGGAGGCTAGTTGGGTGCTGGACCATGTTCAGGTCTCGCCTTGGACTCCAGCCTGAACCCGCGAGGGAGCACATATGACATGGGTTTGTGTATTTTTGGAGTACTCCGCGTTTTTTTCTTTTTTTGCATTAAGAAAGACAAAAGGAAAACCAGGTGCCCTGAAAGAGGACACTGCCATGCACTTGACATGTTCAAGCAAGCCGAAAGCCGCAGCCTCTTTCTTTGGGATTTGTTTTGGGTAAACCGAGGGTTCTGACCAACTGGTTTTTAGAAGCGCCAGGGCTGTCGACCATCGGCGCCCCCTTGGCGGCGCGAAGGCTGGCCTTGAGCTACCCCCAATGGAAGCTGACAAAAGGGTGTTGGAAGAGCCATAGGTCTCCTTTTCTTAGTTCGGTTGAAAATAGATGGCAATGGTTTAGAGGGGTTTTGTTGCATTTACCAGGGCATCTATTTGTCCAAAAAGGACACCCCCAAATAATAGACTGGTCAGAAAGTATAAGGATTGACCCTTAAATTTGCCAGACTCAGCTTGCCTTTTTCACCTTTGGCTTTTTGGGTTCCTTTTTCCCCTTTCATCCAGCAAACAGCTAGCATAGCTTTTTGCTGGCGGTCCAAGTCTGGCACAAATACAAGAGCCAAAATAATTATACACATTATTCTTTGGTGTGGTCATGACTAATTATATTTAGTTTAAAGCACGTTTACATGGGCCCTTTTTGTGTTGGTCCGTTGCGGTACTTGAATCAAATGCTCGTATCCCTTTGCCATTGGAATGTATGGGAATGAGATGAAGGAATGCCCTCGCTTTCCATCTAACATGGGCTTTGGGCTAATTTCCTGAAGGAGTCCGTATGGGCAACACCGCCTGCATCAGCTGGTACGTTGTTGGGAGACGTTGGGGGCTTGCGGTGTTTGTTTAGGGTGCAATCCCTGGTAGAAAATTTACGCTTCGAGCAGCCTTATACGTGCTAGAGTCTGCTAGAGAAGAGTTCATGCTTCAAGTAGTGCACAAGCAACGCCCACACGACCACTGGGTTTGATCACAGAGTGTGTGCGATTGTAACGGGGTTGCCGCCACAGACTGCTTGCCCTGTGCCCTTTTGGCTAAGATGGTGATCCTGCGCCAGCCGCATCAGCTTTCGTGCGATGTGGCGCCATGCCGTTCGGAGCGTGTGCATCGGGACCAAGATGCCACGGCCGCCCGGCGCCCCGGAAAAGCCGCTGGGCGTGTTGTCCTATACCTTGACCAAAGCCGTCAGCGCGCACGTGCACGAAGCGCATGTCGACCATGCACAAAAAGCCGCCGCAAAGGCAGGGTTGGGATCGAATTAGTTCAACGACAGTGGCTGTAGAAGCCACGCGTTTTAGTTGGTTCCAATGGTTCCCGGATGTCACTCTACACCAGTTCCCACGTACAGCAGGTGAACTAGCTACAGTTGTTGATCCCCTTGCAGAAGTGGTATTCCTCAAATGGCTGTGGCTCAAAAACATGTACCCAAAATGGCCCCTAGGTAAGTAAAGGTAAATGGAAACAAAGACCAACACCTGCGTAACCCTAGCTCTTAAATTTTGAGCCACAATCAAATGTTGAAAAGAGATGCAAAGGCCCGTTGATCTACAAACATCCCGCGTCTAAAGCAGCCCTTCCCTGAGGGCGAGCTGATTCTGGGCTCCGTGGCATGGGACGCCGCTCCGGGTTCGATACGCGAGTTGACTGGTCGCCCCCGGAATTCAAGCGGTTGCGAAAAGTGGGTTCTTCCGGTTGCTGACATGCGGATTCTTTTTTAGTTATTTTGCTGTGGGTCAAAGCCAATGGTACCATTTTGGGGTAGGTGCACCACCCAGTTTAGTCAATTTTAGTGGGGGTTGGGATGTTCGCTGGGGGTATGGGATTTTATTATTCGGGGTTTTGAATCCCATTCTTGTAAAGGGAACCTGGGGTTCGCCACCCTCCAATTCACAAATAGGGGTCACCCCTTTTCTTGGCGGTTCCCAGCCGTCCCCTTGAATTTTGGGGCTTTTAGTTGGTTCAGTGGTTGGGTTTCCAGCCAGCCCAATAAAGGTCATTCACCTTAGCAGGGGCAGCAGAACACGAGAACAACCCAGTTGTGGGTACCTGTCTCCATGACCCTTAAAACATGGGGTAATGACCCCTTGATTTTGGGTCATCACCATTTTTTAAGGGTCATGGTCCAGGTAGACCTCCCTTTTCTTCAGCAGACTCCCAGTGAGACGTCCTCGGAGACGTCACCCGCGCAAGTCGCGAGGAGGGGGACTCTGCGCTGCTGATCTTCTCCTCAGAGGACTCGGCGGACCGCTTCGCCGCAAACGACCCGCTGCTGCGGCAGGGCCTGGCGCGGGTGGAGGTCCAGGAGTGGCCCGCGCCTTTGGCGCAAGAACTTCTTGCGGGGGGGGGGGGGGTGTAGGAGTTAGACCAAGCCTCTCCCGCCCAGATGGGGGCATCCTGGCCCTATACCCCCCCCTACACTTTTGAGCACTTTTTAAACACACATACCAAATCACCCCATTTTCAACCTCCAAATTGAAACACCTACTAAGTTAATCATGAGAAAAATCAGTATTCTCATCATCAACTTCATTTTTAGGCTAGTTTGTCCAACCTTTAACCCAACCCTTACACTCATTCAAAACAACAATCCTAACTACATACTAATTCACACCTCCTCAAAAATGTCACTCAAAAAAATCAATCCACATACCAACAAATGTTCACCCGCAACTTCCAACCATCAAAATTTCATTTTTCCACTTCATGATCCAAACTGCAACCCTTAACCAAACGAATAAATTCAAACTGTCTAATAAACAATAGCATTTTTCAATCAATTCACGCCCTCGAGTTGGTTAACCATTAGAAAAATGGAATATTCTAATCGTCAACCTAGTCTAGTTATTTTCCAGTAGCTTTTCCTTGTGACCTTGCGTCGCCTCATGTTGCTTCATCTTGTATTTGGTAATCTCAACTCCACATAGTGGACATTGCACTTTTTCTCTGTTGGCTTCCCTGTAACTCTTGTTATACTCCTTGTTCTTCTCAACTGTTCGTTTGCGGTAGTCACGTTTTTGATCAACACAAGCGTCGCATGACTTCAATCCATACACAAATTCTTCCATTCCCTTTTCATTCCTGCATCTCGTACACATCTTCTTCTCCATGTTTTAATAAGTAGTCTTTTCTTTAAGTAGGAATGTCCAAGGTTCAGCCGCCAAAACAACCCTATGTTCGCCCCAAAAAATGGTTAACCAATGGAAAAGGGAGAATTAAAACCGTTAACCCAAATCTTGAAAATAATATGTGTGACATTGGATGGCAATATGCGGATGGGAAAGGCCTATGTAGGAAAGCACCACCACGGCTTATACGGGAAAAATACACTAAAATTACAACATATAAGATCTTACATGTTGTAAATATAGTATCACCAAGTGTGGAAAACACATTGTGGAAATCGCATTCCTCCCAGCCCTATGTGAAAACCACATCACCCTATGTGAAAACCACATACCCCTATGTGAAAACCACATACCCCTATGTGAAAACCACATCACCCTATGTGAAAACCACATACCCCTATGTGAAAACCACATTGTGGAAACCACATACCCCTATGCGAAAACCACATTGTGGAAACCACATACCCCTATGCGAAAACCACATTGTGAAAATCACATTGAGGAAAACACATTGCGAAAACGTCACCTTCAAACCTTCAGAATTTCCGATCTCAAATAAGCACGAGTCACACCTTGGACATAATAATAGTCTTGTCCAAGTTTTCGCTCAATCCTTTCAATTGTGAACTTGTTTGCTGACCATGAACTCGTTCTTTCTTTCTCGGAAATCCCTTTTTTGCGGTATATTTTGACCTCATCGCCAACCCTAACAGGGGGATATTTACGGGTTTTGATTCTGTTCATCTCAAGCTTCATCTTGACCTCAAGATGGTTTCCCTTTTTGTGGGCATCGCTTGGAGTCATATCGTGGGCAGAATGAACCATTTTACTGTTGTATGTCAGCATGATCTCGGGGATATAATCAACCCATTGTATATTAATCTTTCCCTTTTTCTCGTCTGCATCAACTCTCTTGAAAAGCATGTCCTTGAACGTGCGAATGAAACGCTCGGCGAAATGGGGGTGCCCTCGTGTTTTATAGTTTTGGATCCCTTCGTCCTTGAAAAAATCAACAAGATCTTGGGTGTTCAGGCTTCCCTCGTCATCCGAATAAATTAATTTGGGTTTCCCTCCCATTTTGTTTAATGCCTCCATGATCCCAGCCGTGATGTCGGCAGGTTGCTTGGATGCAATAGGCACCACCACGGCTTTGCGGGAAAATACATCAATAAGCAATAAGCCTATCCTATATTTTTGATTATCTAAATCATTTTTTGATATAAAAAACAGATCCAATTGATATTCATAGTTGATATCAGGGGCAATAAACGAATTGTATCCAGACAGTTGTTTTTTCCGTTCCACGTTCTCTTGAAACCACTCCTTGACATCTTGCATTGTTATGGATGCATCTTTCTTTTTGGCGTCTGCAAGAGTTGTTTTTAAAGAGCCAAAACCAGCACGATCATAATAAACTTCGCTAATAATATCTTGTTTAGACATATATATATATAAACAGGATATTATTGTTTTTGTTGCAAAAAATATTGGTGTTTGTTTGTTCGTTGGTGCCTTTTGATTTCGTGAATTCTAACCATGGCGCCGCATTCGCATTCAACCTTTTCTTTTTTCTTGGCGCATATACTATCTTGCTTCTCTTGATAATATTTATCACTTCTTTGTTTGACATACCCCCTATTTGCGTTGCACCATTCTTTTCTTTTTTCAGCCAAATATTCCTTGTTATTGTCGGCATATTTAGCTTTTTGTTGTTTGATTTTGTCAAAGTTGTTGTTGTAGTATTGTTTGTTCTTTTCATTAATTTGTTGTTTGTTTTGTTCATAGTATTCATGTCTTCTCTGGTCAATTTGTTCCTTGCGCTGTTGTTTGTATTCAGAATTTCTGTTCAGGATGTATTCTTTGTTCTTCTCATAGTATTCTTGTCGTTTCTGCTTGAAATAATCTTTGTATAGTTCTTTATACTCAGCAGGCGTCCGTCCTGCAACACATTTATTGACGCATTGCATTGCTTGTATGTATTCTCCTTCTTTCCTTAAAAGTTCTTCCTTACTTTCACAGGGGTAATTCTGAATAAGAAGTATTTTACAATTTTCGATTCCGTATTCATCAAATATTAATCGCACTCTTGTATCAACATTGCCAGTTTCCAAATATGTCTTGTAGAGTTTCCTGTGCCTTTCCATTCTTTTGCTTAATGGCTCGGTCGTAGACCCAATGTAGCACTTTTCAAAATCAGGACTTACTATTTTGTAAATTTTCCCTTTTTCATACCGGTTCATACCTCTATATACCTAAAATAATCATGCTTTAAATCTTTATAAACAACATATTTATCAATATGTTATTTTGTTACTGAAGCACCGATTACAAGAAGCACAAAAAGCCATCAGATTATCTTTTGTATGGGGTAGATCATTACACAACCTTTGACAAGTCAGATTAGAATTTATATTGCCAGAATCCATTGACAACACGAAACCACAGCCACAATTTGCACACTTTCCGTTGACGTTGTCCTTCAACCATTCGGCATCTACATAATTTTCTTTTGGAATGTCAAAGCCATTTTTACGATCCTGTTCCTTGTATGCTAACACCTTTCTATCAAAATAATTCATAATGCATTTTGCGTTAAACTCTTCATTTAAATCACTACTGTATTTGTAAAATTTTACTCTGTTTAAATCCCTT
Organism: Effrenium voratum; assembly: GCA_963377175.1. Classification (NCBI taxonomy): domain Eukaryota; class Dinophyceae; order Suessiales; family Symbiodiniaceae; genus Effrenium; species Effrenium voratum. Next base: position 210,764 of record CAUJNA010000668.1, on the reverse strand, counting down.
GCCCGAGTGATCCCCGTCCAAAGCCACTCGCGAGTTATCAGATGATGGTTCCAATCAAAAATGGTGACATCGTCATCAATGGAACACCCCTGAACAGAATGACAAGTATAACAGAAGGCAAAGATAAAATGACTTCTCAAGATACCAATATGTAATGTAATCTCTTCTCGTGTTTTGATATTAGCAATGGTAATCCAAGGATCGGAAATATTAATTATCTCATACCTAAAATTCACATTTAACTTATAGGTTTTTGTCTTCCTATACTCTCTGCATATCATGATCTCGCCGACTTCAAACTCATTTTGTTTGCCCTGTCGTTTCCTGATCTGCCTTGAAACCTCTCTACAAGTGTTATTTAAATATGCGACATTGCTTTCTGTTCCTGTGATGTCATCAGTATATTTAAAATACTTATTGATGACATCATGTAGAGACAACTCATGCTCAAAGATGTCAGCATAAATACTTTTAAGTTTATCCTTGTCCTCCTGAGTCTTCAATCGCTTGCACTCTTCCAAAAACAAATGATGGGGAAAAATGCTATCAATACATTCATTCATATAAATCTCGTGTTTCTTAGTGTTAGTCAGTGCTTTTATGGGGCTCAATTGCTTGGCGTCACCAGTAGCTAATATGATTTTATTAGCCCTATGTTGCTCTACAAAGCCCTTAATTTTTGCCAATACAAAGGTATTATTAAAACAAATCTCATCAAACACAATGACATCAAACATCGAATGATCGTATTTATCTAGCTTCTCGTCATTGACTGCTATACCGAAGAATTTATTTACAGTGACGCTTTCCACTTCGCACTCCAAACCCAGATTATTGGTAGGAACCACGAACAACACTTTATAACCCTTGAGTCTCTCCATGTTCTTGCAGATGGTGGACTTCCCCGCTCCTGCGAATTTAGCCTTAATCATCAAGCACCTATATTTCTCAACAAGTTCAACCAATTCATTTTCATCATACTCATTAATGATGTTAACTCTCTTACTTTTGACAATCGGGATATCAACATATTCACACTTCTTCTGTTCATACAACTGCTTTCCTGTATGATGGATCTCATCGTGAGTCTTGGCTAATTTCCACCCACCGATCCCATCGTGAAAATCTAGCAACTGCTGAGTCTTTCTCAAACCAAACTTATTAAAACCCGAACAGTCCACGACAAAAGCGTCGCATTTGACACTCAATACCTTAACATTGTTCTCTGTCAATTTTTGATATGCGCATTGCATTTTGAAATTATGATACTGCAAAAGCATTTCTTTAATAAAACGAAACCCATTGCACAACTCGCACCTGTCAACCACATTCAGAATATAATATAAATTGTCGTTTTGTTCAGATACTTCTCTATCACGGCACCACATGCCATTATCATCATATTCCTCAACCCACTTGGCAGTATTCCTGCTCATCATGTTTAACTTCCCCCCTGCATCTGCTTGAAGGCTGATCGCCTCATTGAGATCATTAAAAACGAATGATCTCTGACTGCTGTTCTTACTTTTTTCCAACAAGCCAAAAATCGAGTTGGCTATTATTTTTTTAATTGCCTTGTCTTCTTCAATATTTTCGCTTATTCGCTTTCCCCAGAGTTCCTCAACCAACATTTTATTATCTACCTTGTGAATGAAATGTGGCTGTTTGTAGTGAGTAATGGACAACTCGCCAGATGCAACAAGTGGCATAAAATGCTTAAGAAACATACCATAAACTATATTAGTATCATTATTAAAAAACAGATTGTGATGTGTCAGTTCTGCTTTTACCAAATATATATTTACATCCTTGATCTTACATTTACTATTATAAGCTTTCCAATTATCAAACTGATTAAAAACTCCTATTCTGGTAATCGTATTAAATGCATCTGTAAACGCTTTGTTCATGTCGATCTCCTGTTTTGGAACATCCAACTTATCCAAGCCCTTGAATAACTCGCCTTGTGGGACGATGGTTCTATAATTATTTAAAACTTGTATATCGGTAGGACTGTAATAAGACTTGTGATTTGGATTGAATAATTTCTTTTTGAATGTAAACATCGCTTCAGTCATATTGTTGTAAACCGTTTCTCTGTCTACCGTGATGTCACTATTGATCTGGTCGTCTATCAGACACTGTGACCTAATGTTTAGATATACATTATTGAAGCCCGCCCTCAATTCTGAAATAGTCCCTGCTTTGTGAACAATCTTGCATTCATACCCGATATTTTTGAAATCGCAAAATAATTTATTTAGATCATTCTCTCTATGAACTAAATCTAAAAAGTTCTTTTCCTGTTTGTCGGTTCTGTTTGCAATTGTTGCCTTAACCATTTCAAAAATGTCATCAATAGTAGAAAACATTTTGCAAATCGATGGCTTCTCTCTATCACTTATATGATAGTCGGGCCGTGCCTTTACTACAAATGCATCATCAGTATTTTGTTTTTGTTCCAATCTTTTAATATTATTATTCAGTGTGTAGATATGATTATTTTTGACCATTGCATAAAAGGCTCTGATGTTGCGGTCAAACATCTCTGGTGAATAAGAATAAATGATTTTGCCCAGTTGGTCTATTATTCTCACTCGCATTCTGTATTTTATAAATACCGGGATCATGTCATCAATTGACGCCCCCGACTCTGTGAATTCCTGTTCTGTTTTATTTATTAGTTTTAGTATCATCCCTCGCGACATTGGTTCTTTCTTCTTGTTGTTCATTAGGGTATCTTTATAATAATCTGTGAGTGTATTCAACCAACATTGATTGTCTACATAATTACCTTTCTGGATTGCTTCCATAAATGTTTCTTTCGATGTATCCAATTCGGTATACATGTAAGTATTATACATACTGATGTTTTCCGATCTTCTCAGGTTGGCTTGTCGTGGATTACTAGGCTGTCCACCTTCCACCTTTCTAGCCCTCAAGATCTTCAAGGCGCCAATACACCCCGTCTCTACGTTGTAAGCCACAGCGTTAGTCTTCTTGGTTAACCTCTTCTTCTTGTTGAGCTCGATTGTTTTTTTCTGATCAACGCCAACATACCCACCCATAATATTTAGCATTGTTTCAAATTCTGGATCTTGGGCAAGTGTTACAATGAACTTTCTGAATAGATCATAATCCTTGGTTTTTACAATTCGTTTGCCTACATACTCGTCTATATTTGTGCTGGCGTTAACGGTGTATGTTCTCTCCTTACCGTCCTTTGTTATGGGGTAATATTTGAGTTCTCCGTATTCTGTTTTGTATGTGAAAGCCGGCTTTTTGTTGTCACCTTCCCTAACACCTTCGCGGTAAAGCATGACGTCTAATGTCCATGACTCATCGTTCGCCTTAGACTGCTTTACAATGTTAGTTACAGTGCTTCGTTTCATCCTAACATTCAACGGTAGATTTATACGGTTGTTTTGGATCACATCGTCGTATTTTTTGTCCCATTTCTTTTTTTCCTTTGGGGTGGTTGCATTGATAAACCCGTCAATAATAGTTGATGCGGTGCTAAACTGTGCAATTTTTCGCTGTTCATATAGATCTCTCAATTCGGTGGCTTTTTCCTTGGTATCGCCTGCCAACCTATCAATTCTTGAATTTAATGACCTGATGTTATTTCTTATAGTTTTTGACAATGACATAATGTAATTTAGATATTAATTATTAATATTATTTTTTCTTTAGGTGTAATTTAGGGAAGAATTCATATTTAAATTAATTTCCTATAAAATGTCTTAAAGAAATGTTACATATAATATTATAGTAATGATCACAGACAAACACCCCGACGACTTGACACTGGAAGAAATAAAAACAATGCTGGCGTATTACAACCGACTCTATTATTATAAAGTCAGAGACGATGAAGCATACAAAGCCAAAAAAAGGCAAAATGCTTTAAACACCGCACATAGAAAAAGATTAGATAAAATGATTAAAGAGAGTGGCATTGAAATGGCACCCGAAGAACAAAAACCAAAACAAAAAACTGGCTTCCCGAGAAAATACAAATTTGAAGATTACGGGCTGAAAATGCCGAGTGGTGTAGAATAATTGGTTTATTTAATCATTGATTATGATTAAATTAATCATTTTTTAATAACTTTAATTCTAAATCGTTTCTCCATGTCTTGGATCATATTATATTATTTTGACTTGTCTTTTTTCTTTTTCTTTTTAAAAACTTCATTTTCCAAATACTCTACACGATCGATTAGTTTTGATAAAGCATCCCAACTAATACAAGCCATACGATCATAACACATCGTTAAGTATTCTCCCGAATCATTTACAATATTATATTTCGGATTTGTGTATTGTTGAACATCTTGAGCAATCCATCCTAATTCAGTTTTTCTGGTTTTTTGATTCTTAACAAATGTTTTAATCTTAATGTTTTTTACCATATTTACAGTATCATCTTCTACATCTTCTATATTATCTTTCAGTCTCTTATCGCTACTTAAATTAAATCCGTTAAATGATGAAAATTGAGTATCATCCAATTGTAAATATTTAGTGCCATCAATATAACTATCAATAGTTGTTGATGCTTCTAATCTTAAAACAGCATCGCTATTTAAATGTCTCAAATTGATTTTATGAGCAATTCCAAAAGTCATATCACCGTCAATAGTCCAGTCGCCTCGTAATTCGCTATTACTTCCACTATTCAAAATAATTTTATTATCAGCATACGTTGCAGATAATCCAACAACCAAATTAATAGAGTTTGAAGTGTTGCTATTCCTAATTATTAAATCATTTGTATCGACATACATTTCAGCATTATCAATTATTAGTTTTGATGTGTTGCCAAATTGAACATTGCCACTCGGTGAATTTTGTAATAATAAAGTATTTCCTGATACTGACTGAACTTGATTGACTTCGATCTTTTTACCAGAAACCATTGTTAAATCGCCATTTGTATATACATCACCTAATATATCAACTGGCTTATTGAATATGGTTTTTGACACAGCACCGTCGCACATAAAATATTGATTAGAAGAATTAGTAATATCGCCAACACTAACAGCAACAAAATTATTATGCGCCATATATAAACCTTCTGTAGCATCTGGTGTATATCTTCGTATTGAACCATTATTATTAAAATTTAAATATGAACCATTGTTAAGACTTATTGCACTGTCTGTTCCTATAAACTGGACAGCGCTTGTAAATCGAGCTTGCCCAGCACAATTTAAAACATAATTAACAACGCCAACTGCCCCTAAACCGAATCGATCTTTTATCCATACACGACCAACATTAGCATCTCCGATTTGCGTTTCCCAAACGCCTCCTGAGCTTGACATCCACATTCTACCATCTCTATTAATATTAAATTCACGATTAAACATTTGAAAAGTCATTTGTAGTCCTAAATTTGGTGAAGGGGTACAGCTAAACTTATTACATATTATAGAACCAGTAGTAAGCATATTCAAATCACTATGTAAGGTTGCATTATCGCTAAAATTAACAGCACCTGCTACTGATTGAGCGTTAGTGTCTATTTTATCTAACTTTTGTAAATCTGCTGATATTAAACTGTTTATTGTGTTTGAATTTTGAGTTATTAATACATCTTGTATATTATTATCTGATATAATTGAAGCAAATGTATTACTGTAAGCAGTGTTAGTATTGAATAAATTAGTATCGTTTGTATATAATGTTGATACATCTGCTTGAATAGTTGTTTTTTCAGCTGTAGTCCAAGAAGCACCCGCTCCTGCTTGTAAATCTGCTATATCTGTAAGAATGGTTGTTATTGTGTTTCCGTGTCCTGTTATGTTATTAATGTTTGTGTCAATTAATGATATATGCGATGTTATTGTAGCATTTAAATTACTGATTAAATGTGTATTTGAACTAATGTTATTAAAATTAGAATCAAGTTTAATTGTATTTGCTGATATAGTCGGTAGTATTGAAGTTATGGTTAATCCGTGTGCTGTTATATTATTAAAGTTGCTTGTAATTGTTGCGTTTTGATTTACTTGTTCATTAAACATAGTTGTTGATGTTGCGTTTAATTCAGTAATATCTAAAATATTGGCATCTATCTTATTTTTCTGTGCTAAAATAAGAACATCAACTTCTTCAATTGTATAACCTCCACCTAATGATCCTGCTGTGTCTGCTAATTCTTGTTTTGTAGCATAAACACTGCTTAATGTTGATGGTTCTGTTGAATTTATTAATACTAATTCACTTGCTACAATTCTACTTGAGCCGTCCAGTGATAATGTTGAAAACATAATTATTATATAGTAGGTTATATAATAATTATATTTTATCTTTTCTTTCCTCTTGAACCAAATATACCTTTATTTAATGCATTATATTTTTCTTGCTTCTGTCTCAAATATTCATTTTGCAATAATTGGTAATGCTGTGCTATATTGTGTAGCGGGTTTGGAGGCGGTTGTGGTTGCGATCTTCTTGGGGGCGGGGTGTTCGCTATTATATTATTTTGTTGCATCTCTTCGCGTGGTTGTTGATTTTCTTCGTAATATTCTACCTTTTGGGGTTTTGCTATTGGAACTGCTTTCGGTTTAGGCTTTATGGGTTTAGATTCTAATGGTCCTTGGCAATTGCGCTCGTGACTGTATCTGTAACTGCGTAGTGTTAATGTTTTTTGACATTTTGGACAGGTTATTTTCTTTTCATTGCGTGCTTGAGTTTTTGAGTTGTTTTAAGTGGTTCTACATGTTTTATTTCTTGCGTTGGTTCTATTGGTGTGTCTGCCTTTGGTGCTTCTTCTTCTTCAATTGGTGGTAATTCATTTACTGGCTCGTCTGCTTCAATTTGATTACTAACATCAGGTTTAACTTCTGACATATATAATAATGTATATATTTTGTCAATATTTTGTCTATATGGACAAAATTAAGACATATTAATATTAATACTATATTATTAATATTAATATTCTCAGTTGGTATCTTCCAATGTCTCCTCTAACGACTTTAAGTATTGTTGATGCATTTTTGATTTTAAATGTCTGTTGTATGCCAATTTTAGACATATGCCTCCACATTCGCAAGTCCGTGTTTCTTTCAACTTATCAGGGTTATTTTTTCGGTATTCGTGTTGATATAAAATGTTCTGTTCTCTATTCTTGTCATAATATGTTTTGTCTGATGCCTTAAATTTATCAATATTGTCTATACGGTATTGTTTCCTGCGTTCGCTCAACACCTCGCGATGTTCTTCGTTGTACTGTTTTTTATACTCTTTTATTTCGTCTTTATGTTCATTGTAATATTCTTGTTGTTTTTGTATTCGTGTATCTCTATTGTCCTTATACCACTGTTTGCATTTTTCATTTAATTCTTCCCTGTGTTCGTTGCGATATTCTTTTTGTTTTGACTTTAATTTGTCACAGTTCTGTAAGCGATATTCCTTATTTCTTTGTGAGTAAATTTCTTTGTGTTCTTCATAATGCTCCTTCCTACTTCTTCCAGCAACATTTTTATTAATACACTCATTGTCTCTTTGACATTGTCCTTCTCTGGCATGTAGTTCTTCTTTACTATGACACGGGGCATTTTCTAACAATTCAATTCTACAATTCTTAACATCATATTCATCAAATAGATCAAATATTGACACATAATGATAAGCGCCCTTCAAATATTTCTTATATTCAGACCTATGTTTGTCCATTCTTTTACATAGTGGCTGAACTGTTGAACCTATATAACATTTTGAATAATTAGCGTCCCATATTCTGTAAATTTTACCCTTTGTATAATCAGGCATATATCAATATTAATATATGTAAATATGCGTTTAAATACCTTCTGAAACCCTTTAAAAATCAATCAAGCTGAAAGAGCAAGGAGAAAGAAATAGGAACGCCGTGAAAATCAATTAACTCATTTTTGAAGTTGTTATTCTAAAATGTAGTCTCTTAATATTTTTACCACCTACATCAATGAAGTCTGCATAAACTGGCGTTTGAAAGTCTGTTAAAACTCCCCCAAGTTGTTGATTAATATGAACTTTTTTGATTACTGCACTACTGAAATTATTAGGTGCTGAATATTTGTAATCGCTTAACTGACTGCAATTTATAAAGACGTTGGCAAAAGGAACTAAATTAAAGTATCCACTTAACCAAGATGACGCAGGATCATAGGCAATATAATTACTTAATAAATAATTAATAGATTTTGGTCTTAAATTGTCATATTCAAACTGTCCTCTGTTCCATTCGCCATTTACATAAGTTTCTAATTCTTCATCTGTAGGTATTTTGATTTTGTAAGTTAGAGGGTCATTTAATTTAAGCTCCATCTTTCTTTCGCTTTGTCCGTATACTGTTAAGAATAAGTCAGGCACAATATCATTAAATGCCGTGTTTAATTCTGATTGTATTTTAAATGATAATTGATTGGCATAATAAATTTCACCGGATACATCAACGGCAGTGCTTCTCAATAAGACATTGGAACTATTATACAACATAATATAGAAGCGTTCGTAAAACCCTTTCTCTGTTGTATAAAACGGAGTGCTGAATGAACACTCAGTCACGAACATTTTTGTTCTTGGTGGAATTTCAAAGTTTTGGTCAAGTTCTATAATAAAATCGCTGGTAGAATTACTTTCTGGTAATCTGTAGGCACTATCAACATAGATTTTTTTATACGTTAACCTATCACTCATAAATATAATATACAATAGAAATTATTATATAATTATTATTATATGATAGGAAGACAATTATTATTAGGTGCTATTGAAGGCAGATCACCTACACAAATGATGGCAGGTGTAGCAAGTGATAAAGCATATACTACAGGTAAGGATTTAATAGAAGATGTATTTTTTAACCATAAAAAGAAATTGGAAGACAGGAGGTTTCAATAAACATTTTGATAAGCAGATAATGAAACATAAAACACGATATGCTGAAGAAATTAATGTTCAAAATAAAAATAAAATTGATGATGTTAAAGGGTTAGACGCCGCGTATTCAAATATAAATGGAATAACAAGAATAGGCAACACTTTATATATTGGTGGTACTGGTGCTAAAACGGGACTAAATCACAAAGTCAATGATGTAATTGCAGATTTGTTTTTTATTCCTACTCATAATGTTCAATTAAGCGAAAGATATAAAGACGCAATGGAAGAATTAAGGAAAAATCCAGATGTCGATAGACTGGTCGGACATTCCCTCGGCTCATCCGTTGTTCAAGAAATTAACAATAGACACGGAAACAAATATGCTACTACTGTTTATTCATCACCTTTTGTATCAGGAAGTAATCAACAGAAAAACCCGCGATACTTACGATTTAGAAATCGCGGAGATCCTATAGCAATGTTTGATGACGCGGCAATAACTGGAGAAATAGAAAGCAATAATTTATTAGATAAACACAGTTTCAATAATTGGGAAGGAAATGGACTCACAAGTATAAATCCTACTACTGATATTTCTAATGGGTTTAATCCTAATTCAACACCAGAACAATAAAATATCAATAATATTAATAATAATGTTTAGAAATAAAGACAAACAAAACAAAATTCCATTAGAGAAGAAACTGACAAAAGAACCGTCAAAATACGATAGACAATATAAGAATTTAGATTATGATACTATAAAAGATATAGTTGATACAAAAAACAATTATTTAATAAATACTATAAAAAATACAACTTCAAATAATTCTACTACAATGCTTTCACATAAGAAAAATATAAAAATAAAAAATAGAATCTAAGTTTATCATATATAAGTAATGGATAATATAATCGCCGAATCAGAAACTACAATGATTAACTCGCTAAATTTTGGACTTCCAGAAACAGCACAATATATCACAGACCGACGACACGTTAATTATTTTCCATCGGGTAGTAATGTTTATAATCCAAATTCAGGAAAAATATTAGATTTCATATAACAGGTGAAGACAACACATATATTGATTTATCTTCTATTCGTTTATTTGCCAATCTTCAAAACACAGACGGAACACGAAGTCATTTTTTACGCCCGTTAGGTAATTTATCATCCTTCTTCAGTCGTTATAGATGCACTGTAGGCGGACAACAAGTTCAGGATATTATTGAATACAATAGGCACTGTGAATTGTATAATTCCTTTAAAAGTCAAGATGCTAGAGATATGGACGATTTAGAAGGTGGTGCCAATCCTCGGTGGGATGATGACTGGCGACATACTTATGCTACTGGATTAGCAGAATTTGTTGATGTCAATACACGAACCAATCCCACTGCCACCCCTGAGGCAGTTGGAGTTTCAACTACAAAAGACCATAACAATTGGGGAGACTTAACATCGCGATATACTCGCCATTCAGTAGCAGGAATTCCCGGCGCTAATGGTTATATGAGATTAGGACATAAACCAGTATGCGGACTGTTAGAAAGCAATTATTATTTACCTCTTCGTTATGCTCCACTTGAACTGGAATTTACGATTGTATCAGATGAACATATACCAGTAGTTACGCCTTTTACCGTAACTAATGCCAACACTCAAAATGATGCCAAAGGTTATTATTTCACAACTGGAGACACCTCAACGCAGTGGGAATTAAATAACGTAATCATTAGAGCTGAGGTAATACAATTGGACAACACGGTTAACAATAATATAGTGAAACATTTGTTAGAAGGTCAAAGTTTAAAATTAGTATTTCCAATGTATCACACTATGACACAATCATTCAACGCGGGAGGAAATGAAATTAATATGAATATTGTTAAATCCGCTTCTAAATTAAATGGTTGCTTCATTACATTGTATCGTGCGCCAAGAGCAGGTGTAGATGCTGATAATAATAATTACTACAGACACGATAATTATATTTATAAGAGATGGAACTATTTTTACAATCCTATGATTAATTCTCGTATTTTTGATGGTCCTAATCCAGATGGCGCTGATCGTGAGCGATTCCAAAGTAAAGGCTTTCAAGATAAAGATTTAAATTTAACGTGGCAATTACAAATTAATAATAAGAAATATCCAGAGTTTGAATGCCAGAGCCTCGCCGAGAGTGCCTACTACCTCCGAAGAACATTACACTATTTGAACCCTGACCAAGACGCCTTTAGCATTTCATATAAACGCTACAGAGAAGACAAGTTCGTTATTGGGATTTCATTTGAGAAAATGGCAGACACTAATTTTACAGGCCAGAATACGAAACAAGGAGGCTTACTCGTTTTTAAACTAAAAGGAAGTAACAGAGCACTGACAGATAATGAAGATGTGCGAGAATTATTTGTGCATATGATTTCGGAGTCTGTTCTGGAATTACGCGAAAGCGGAGTCTGCTCTATGATTAAAATTAAAATCTATGATAAATATATAATGTATAAATTCCACAAAAGAAATAATAAGAAAAATAAAGGTAAAGTATTTTTACAATCCTCACAAATTAAATATAGTCCATTTGATCTAAAAGATACAGAATATCTAAAACACCTACATGAACAAATGAAATTAAGAAATTCACAAGAAGCATCAGTAGCATTAAGGAAAAAGATTGACGAAGGAAACAAGAGAGCAAACTATGTAAATGAGCTGGATAGAATGATGGGCGAATTATATCGTCCTAACTTACCACACGCAACAAAAGAACATTTAAATAAATGGTATGAAGATACAAAAAAGTTAATATTTACTTAAAATATATTGATATAGATTAATAATATGTTTCACAAAAATATTATTAACAATAAAAACTTATTATTAATAACATTTTTCACAAAAATATCAATATAATATTTTCTAATTAATATTATATCAATATGACAACAACCCAAAGTTTAGAATTAATAAATCCATATGCAAAATTTGGATTGAAACGACGCCCCACTTATGAAGAAATTGTAGGTCTAATTGGCGAAAATGATTTAATAACGGGAAAACTACCAAACAGAGATGCTACCTTTTTTAAAGCAAGTCCTCAAGGCAGTTTTTTTGATGGAAGCGACCACTTAGAATTATTGAAAGACCAACAAATGAGAATATTAGACAGGCAAATGAGAGAGATAATGATGAGACGGGAAGCACACAGAAACGGACACACTTATGCAGTTCATAAGATGGATACAGATACACCACAGCATACAAACGACCAAGCAATAGCAGACGAATATGATTTTTCAACACCACAACAAACGACAAGACAACACGAGGCAATGGTAGATACACAATTACAAGATATAGCAACTGCAACAAAGCGGAAAGCGGAAGAAGTAGGCAGAGTGATGGCATCAAATTTAAGAGAGATGGGCGGGACATTATTTCCTAAAATGGTGGCAAACAGACAATCAGCACCAACAGAACCACGACAAGCGCCAGCAGGTGGAGCAGTAGCAGACGACCAGCAAACAATGCACGTAGAAGATGTTGAACAATCACCTCAAGTAGTAGATGACAATGTTGACGCGACACCAGTTCAACAAGCAACAAGTACATCAAGTTCAACAGCCCAACAACCACCACCATTGCCAATGACGCCATTATTTAAAACAACAATAGATAATACTATTAGTCCCGCTTACTGGAAAGACAACCCTAATTTAACAGTAAATGATATTAAATTTCAGTTTTATTTAAGAGGAATTCAAGTGCCAGAAGAAAGCGAAATACAAGAAGAATTGAAACAAAAGGGAAGAGGCAGGGCGAGAACATACAAAGAATATTTAGTGGATATGATTTTAGACACTATTGATAATGGCGGATGGATAGCAAATTTAAGCAGAGGTAGAATAGAAGAACTCAAGGCAAGTTTTAAGGGTAAAGGTAAGAAATAAAAATATATATAATAATAATAATAATAATGATAATATTAACTAAAAATATACTGAAAAGAAAGAAGCAGAAGTTCAATGATAATTATGATCACGACGACAGTTTTTCAATACATAACCTAACAAAACCAAACACACCAACAACAACACAACCACCGAAAATGATGAAAAAGGGCATACCGAGAGAATTTATTGACATTGCAACCAATACAGATACAATCGCAAGAGAAACCAGAGAGACTCAAGAAAAGTTATATAATGATGCAAATCAACAATTAAATATGACATTTGAAGCGTTTAAGGTAAAGGAAAACCAAGACAATATGTTTAAAATAATGCTTAAAAACGTTTGGCACAACGCATACAAAAGACATGAACCAACAAGAACGCAAGCAACACAAACACTGAAAAACCAACGCGACACAATGGTGTCAGCCTTTACTAAAATGCTCGACAACAACAAACCACCAGAACCACCGCCAAAGAAACCACCAGACGAGGAGGACAGCGATGAAGAAGAAAAAAGATTCAAACTGACAAAAATGATAGAAATAATGCTACACAACGGCGCTACAGTAGCAGATGTAATATTAAACTTATCACATAGCGCAATTGCAACAACAATAAATATCGCAGATTTAGTTAATCAAATAACAGCAGGAAATGCACAAGGTAGCAGTAGTTCTTCTAATGAAATTGTTAGTGTTCATAGTTCTCCACCTATTACTGTTCATAGTTCTTCATCTGAAAGTCCAACAGAAATACCAGCACCAACTGAAGACGAAGAAGAAGAAGACGGAGAAGAAAAACAAAAATATAATTTTGAAAAATTAAAATCTAAATAATATTATATATAATGGGTGCTTTTCAAAGTAAAAATAATGAAAATAATAGTTTGGAAGACATTAAGGTTTTAAGTATAGATGAAAAAACACGAGCAGACACTTTAATTATTAAATCTCTTCAAGAATGTGTGGCACGAATTGAGAAACTAGAAAAAGAAAAGTCTGACAAATTGATATATAAATTACCTGTTCAATTATGTAATTATTCATTATTTTAAATTAATAATATTAAAACAAATTAATATTATTAATTGCTATCATAATCTGTCATTTCACTTTCGGGTAATTTCGTTGAGGCATTGCTACATCTATCATCTATTAAATCTTCTTCATCAACAAAAATATTTTGAAATCGTAATAATTCCTCGTCTGTTGCCCTTCTTTTCAATACCTTATAAAGTTTATGTATCCAAGAATTAGTATGAAAATTATCATTACCTCTACGATAAAATCCACCACATCTACATTGTTTTATAACCATATTATTATATTATATTAAAATAGAATATCTTTATTCATCATTTGTAATTTGAAATGCCTGTTCAAATCTGATATGAAACATTTTGTTAATGTCTTTAGCATTCATATTCACGTAGAAGAAACTATAAGGTGTGTCATTAACGGCTTGATGATACATATCTAATAATTGCTGTTTATCAACAATGGCGCTATTTTCTTCAATAAAACTCATTAGTTCACTGGCATTTTTCAACCTAAAAATATATAATGAACTGGCATTTAAACGAATGATAGGCGCCAAAACATTGTATTTTTGTGTTGAACAAATCACACTTACTGCATCGTGCCTACCTCTTGTAAATAATCCATGTAATAATTTACTATATCTAACAAATTTAGGGTCGTCTGCGTGGTCATCTATAACGATTAATATTGAATGTAGTTTCTTTATCTTTTTAGATTTCATATAATTAATTATTTTCTTCTGTCTTTCAATTACATTTTCTAAATCACTTGGATTATAATTATCAAAATAAATTTGTTCTTTTTCATCATCTACATGTAGTTCATCCCTAATATACTTTTTAACTTCTGTAAAGGTTGGATCGTTATGAACACTGGGTGAAAATATATATATATTCTTGCAAATGAATTTCTATAAACATTCAATATTAAATTTTGAATAAGGACAGTCTTACCGCCTGTCGAACTCGCAACTATAATACTTCTAAATGGTAATTTTGGCACGTGCTCATATTTAGATTGTTTGAATTCATATTCAGTTATGTTTATTGGCTTTATTATTGGAACATCTGACATAATAAAATAATATTAAAGTTATTTAGAAAATATTTTATATTTATTATTTTATATGAATAGAAGCTATTCAGATTATATTGATATAATAGATGAAGTAGAGAATTTAGAACAAGTTGTTATAACTGATAATAGATGCAAGAAAATATGCTATTTTGTTTTAGAAATAATTAAGTTTGTGATACAATATATCAAAAATAAAAATGTAAATATTAATATAAATGGGAAGAAAGAAAAAGAATAAGACTGAACCAGTTGTTTCTTCAACTGATGAAGAAAAAGAAGAAGTTGTTAAAGAAACATCAGTTATTGAGTTTGCTTGTCCAATGTGTAAAAGAATATTAGAAATGAAAAATGAATTAGAAATACAAAAGAAAGGAAACTGTAAATGTTCGTGTATTCCAGCCAGTTTCAAAATAAGTAGAAATGATAAGAAAATGAATATTGATAAAACTAAAGACAGTATCAACTTAGAAACAGATGTTCATAATATTGCTATACGCTTTGGGAGGGGAGTTACTCCATCCGATAATGGTGATAAGGAAACTCAGGAAACTATTAAACAAATGATGAAAAATTAGTATTTAAAGAGTAGATTTAACATAATTTAAACATTTAGTTTTAAAAGTTTTATTTTATAATATAATATATATATTTACATGGATGAAGGATTAGAAAAGATGGTTAAAAAACTGAACAAGGTTTTAGAACAGAATAAGAATATTTTAGAAATCTTACAAGAAATGGAAAAGAAGAAACCATTAACAAACAGTTATCAAAGTAAAGAAGTAGATAGAACCAATGGTGAATATAAAAAGAAAAGAAATATTTATTTAAACAAACTTAATAACAAAGAAATTAAAGAACCGAAGGCTTCAACTATGACATTTTATCAAATTGACTATGATGAAGATACAGGTGTTTATTCTTGATTTAAAACATTTTTCTCTGAAAATCCGTTTAAAGACATATTGGCATAACTAATATTATGAGTTCTACAGATGACGAAGAAGAAACAGGATGCACAATGGTTTATCCTTGCAGTAAATGCGACGAAGCAAAGCCAAGAAAGGATTTTCACAAAATGTATGATAGAATTAAAATGGAAGAAATATTTTACAAAACATGTAAGGAATGCAGAGACAAAGTAAAAGCAACAAAAGAGTTAAGGAAGGAACAGAAGAAACGAATACAACCCCTGGAAATACATAGATTAAAGCCTTTGATACCATAGTTTTGCTATACTTACAACATGTAAGATCTTATATGTTGTGATTATAGTGGTAACAATATTTCTATAAATTATAATTTCTCTGAAAATGTATTTAAAGAAATATTACCTATATATGTTAGCATCAGAATGGTAGTATTTACTGAGATTGAACAAGAGGAAATTATGAATGAATTCTTAAATAAGATCTATACAAATGACATGCTAAACATATTTGATAAACGTGTTGCTGACTGCTATTGTAAGTTAAATGACGAGAAAGTTGAGTTAAGTAAGTTAAACTTGTCAAGGAATATCATCAATAACATGTGTAAATTTAACTATGAAGAATGCGAGGGGTGCAAGTCAACGAGAAGGAGAAAAATGGCAGTTAAAAACCCCGAAAGAGGAACAGCCATAAATGAATATATTTACTTATTCTCTCGCTGTCATAGTTTTCCTGACAAACAAGACTTGAAAGTAGAATTCAAGTTCTCGTTTGACAAGATAAGCATATTAAGAAACATATATAGAGGCATTTACAACAACGATGTTAACAGAATAGCTTATTGTTGCGAAGGAACAAAATTTAATTACAATAATATGATCAGAGACTTTAATAAAGTTGTTAAATACATCTACGACAATGAATATTGTAGAAGGTGTTTTGCACATAACACTAAATTTGTAGAATGTCCAGAATTTAAATTACCTGAATACAGAGATGATGATGATTAAAGCCATAGTATAATTATAACATGTAAACATTTATATGTTATAATTATAGTGTAATTTTCCCGTATAAGCCGTGGGGGTGCTTTCCTACCTAGGCCTTTCCCATCCGCATTTTGCCATCCATATTTTACTGGGATTGTTTTCAAGATTTGGGTTAACGGTTTTAATTCTCCCTTTTCCATTGGTTAACCACTTTTCGGGGCGAACATAGGGTTGTTTTGGCGGCTGAACCTTGGACATTCCTACTTAAAGAAAAGACTACTTATTAAAACATGGAGAAGAAGATGTGTACGAGATGCAGGAATGAAAAGGGAATGGAAGAATTTGTGTATGGATTGAAGTCATGCGACGCTTGTGTTGATCAAAAACGTGACTACCGCAAACGAACAGTTGAGAAGAACAAGGAGTATAACAAGAGTTACAGGGAAGCCAACAGAGAAAAAGTGCAATGTCCACTATGTGGAGTTGAGATTACCAAATACAAGATGAAGCAACATGAGGCGACGCAAGGTCACAAGGAAAAGCTACTGGAAAATAACTAGACTAGGTTGACGATTAGAATATTCCATTTTTCTAATGGTTAACCAACTCGAGGGCGAGAATTGATTGAAAAATGCTATTGTTTATTAGACAGTTTGAATTTATTCGTTTTGGTTAAGGGTTGCAGTTTGGATCATGAAGTGGAAAAATGAAATTTTGATGGTTGGAAGTTGCGGGTGAACATTTGTTGGTATGTGGATTGATTTTTTTGAGTGACATTTTTGAGGAGGTGTGAATTAGTATGTAGTTAGGATTGTTGTTTTGAATGAGTGTAAGGGTTGGGTTAAAGGTTGGACAAACTAGGCTAAAAATGAAGTTGATGATGAGAATACTGATTTTTCTCATGATTAACTTAGTAGGTGTTTCAATTTGGAGGTTGAAAATGGGGTGATTTGGTATGTGTGTTTAAAAAGTGCTCAAAAGTGTAGGGGGGGGTATAGGGCCAGGATGCCCCCATCTGGGCGGGAGAGGCTTGGTCTAACTGTAGGGGGGGGGTTCAGGGCATCTTGAGCCCAAGGAGAAAAATCCCACCAACCCTGGATCGCCAGGTGCGATCGCTTTTTTCCATCCACTTGACCTGAAAAGAGCGATCGCAACTTGGCTATCTAGGACCAGTTTGTTCTTAATAGGGGGTGGGGTGTTCCCTTTCAAAAAAAGGTGTGATTTTCCAGATTTTGCCAGTTGGACACCGGGGCCCCTATTCATAAACCGGGGTTGATGAATATGGGGTTAACATTATTCGTCTTGGACCCGGCGATTCCATGTTTTTCAGATGGTTTGGCAACATGCTGGTGATGAACACGGACGTGTCTCAAAACAGGGAGCCCCTTTTGGGACTTGTTTTTTTTCAGGGAACCAAAAAGAAACCCACCCGGGAGGGGTCACCAAGTTGAGAAACACACACATACTGTGGATGCACATAATTTTATCTAAACCATCAATTGGGTGGTTTACCATCCAGTTTTCATACGGGTTCATCCATCCCAACCGGTGCAAAGCGGATTTTGTTCATCCACAGTAGGCTCCCTAAAAAAAATGGGTTCCTTTGGTTCCCTTTTGAAGGTCTACCAAAGTTAAGGGTTCCCAACATGGGTGTGTGTTTTGTGAGGTGATTCCCTTTGTCAGGTTGGCTTTGAGGGTCGCTACAAGGAAAACCACAACCTCATATGGCCATTCCGATCCTTCGATTCGATGACCGGATTCGTCCATATAATTGACTCCGGTTGGGGTTTCGGGTGCATGAAAAGCAGTGACAGGGGCGTTGTGTTTTCCATCGCGGCAATGTTATGGGAAGACTCGGTCATTGCCCATATTGTGAAACAAGGGGCTCTTTGGGAGTCGCTCACAGCCTGGCGACTTTGCGAACTCGAGTCCAGGAGCGTGGAGTCAAGCATGTCTCATTCAGGCATATATCTCAATATCACAATGTGTCATGTAAAATGTGTATTAAGCTCTTGTAAACAAAAACAACGGTGCAGCCAAATGCGTAGTCACCCAATATTGACCGTGTTCCCAGAACTGGCTGAGCAGCGAGCCGGCAATGTCCGCTTTTCGTGAGGTGGTCTTCGGCTCTCTCTTGGAGCAAGTGCGTCTCCCTGGTTCCGAGTGAAGCATTGAGCAACAGCAACCAGTCCTTCAGCGCGGTGACGCGCAGCTCTACGGGCATCAACAGCGCCCGGAATATGGGCAAACTCCATTGACGCAGAGTTGCACGTGGTGTGCGACCGTCATGAAGGTGTGAAATCATGGGGTCGGTGTGACTCACCGAGCGGGAGACTGAGTCCATCTTTGGCTCCGGCAGCTCATGGACTCGACCGGCGCCTCAGCTTCCTCCTGAAAGTCGAAACCGTGCAGGAAAAAGAGGGAAGGGCTGGACAGGTTGGCCCCCTTTTAGCTCACCCAATGAGAAGTTGGCTAAGGCCTGCCAAGGCATGGTAGCTTTCAGTTTATGAACTTCCAAGAGCCAGGTATGGTTTTGTTCAGAACATCTGACTTGGACTCGTTTCCACCCACCAAAAGCGTTGCCAACTGTCAGCATTTATTTTGCTTGGGTCCCGGTTTATTTTGTCCTGGGTCAGCAACATGAGGATGAGGAGTGGGGTTCTCTAAGGAGAACCCGTAAGGAACTTCAGGAAGCCCCAAGGAAATCTGGCGCTCTCAACTACCAGGCATTCCATAAAGGGAACCCACCATGAAAACTAGGAGGGTCTAGGTACCTAACTTCCATTTGCTTAAGCGCATTTATGTTCCCGTGTTGGTTTTAAAGGGAATTGATTTCACTATTGGACATATTTTCTCATTTTGTCCAGGGGGCGAAAACCTAAATGCTTGACTTCTAGTGGGTTGGATCTTTAGACTTCAACTTTTTGGGAAATCAAGGGGTTTTCCACTGAAACCCCCAAGACGTTAAACTTGTTGCAGGGTCAACAGCATCCAAGAATGGAGGCTAAGAAGTTATCCCCAGCCATGCGCTCGGCCAGGCCGAATTGGATGCTGGCCAGGCGGGTGCACCAGATCCCCACTGAGTGCAATGGGGCACCAGATCCCAAGCAAAAAGGGGGGGGGGGGTGGCTGCTCAAGGCGCCGCAAGAAGTGGTTGGTGAGCCAACAAATCACCAATTGATTCAGTATCAGGAAGCCCTTGGTACCAGATTGTGATTATGCCGCGAAGTGCTTTCAGAGAGATAGGGGTATGTATCAACATAGGGGGACCCCCAAGACTTCCCTTTAAACCTACCTGAAAGCCTACCCTCAACAGAGAGAGAGAGAGAGATAAAGAAAGAAATAAAGAAAGAAAGAAAGAAAGACAGGAAGGAAGGAAGGAAGGAAGAAAGGAAGGAAGAAAGGAAGGAAGAAAGAAAGAAATCAATGAAGGCAGAGAGAAAGAAATAAAGAAAGAAAGAAAAGAACAAAATACATAAATAAAAATAAGGAAATAAAGAAAGAGAGAGAGAGAGAGAAAGAAAGAAAGAAAAGAAAGAAAGAAAGAAAGAAAGAAAGAAAGAAATAAAGAAAGAAAGAAAGACAGACAGGAGGAAAGAAAGAAAGAAAGAAAGAAAGAAAGAAAGAAAGAAATAAAGAAAGAAAGAAAGAAAGAAAGAAAGAGATAAATAAAGAAAGACATAAAAAAGAAAGAAGAAGCAAAATAAATAAAACACATAAATCTAAAAAAAAGAAGAACAAAAAAACTGCAAAATAAAGAAAGACAGCCAGAGAGCGATGCATTCACCAGGTCTTTCTTGCAGATCAGCCTTCAGAACAAGAGCCTTAGGCAATGAAGGCATAGAAGCGGGTCCTTCAAACATCCACGCTTTGTTTTTGAGCACCGGGTTTTGACTCCGGGATGCTTATCAAAGCCAATGATGCTGTTGTTGTGTTGCAACACATGGGTATGGATCAAAATGAACCCACCAGGGGACCGCAGGTTTTAGCCTTTGGTTCCATTTACCGGGGCAGCCCATTTTCGGTACGCATTTTTGACCCACAGCCACATCAGCATTTTGAGCAGAGCACATGTGGTCGACCTGCCTGCTTCCTCCGCTCCCTGCAGCCTAGCCATCAGAATGGCTGTGGTTGTCAAAACCGTTTTTTGATCCCATTTTGGTTGGTAGGTGAATTCACCACCCATTTTAGAACCTATTTTAGTGGGGCTTGGGATGTTCACTGGGGGTACGGGCTTTTGACCCATGGCCAAATGTACAAGTAGCGACTGACAAGATTACTCAAGGAAATGTGTTCCCCAGATATCCTGCACGAGGCGCCCGTGCGGCTTGCCACATGCGCGCGTGCGCACCGGCGAAAAAGTTCCTTCGGGCGGAGGAGTTGCGTGGCAGGTAGGCGAGCCATTGTGGCGAATATCTCACTCCCCGAGTTCCTGGAACAAAAACTGTTTGGGAAGACAATCAAAGTAGTAAATAAATCAACTTGCCCAAAGCCGACATTTCGACCTTTTAGTTTTCCGCGTTTGGGTCCATTTTTACTCATGGCTCCAAAATCCAAAGGTCAACCTTCGGCAACTGAGTAAATGGTTTGGACGTTTGTTGGCCAATCCGCTCAGGAAGTGAGATAGGCGTTTACGCTGCTAGTTTCGGTGGCAGAAGCCGGCGAAAGGTGCTCGTAGGGAAAGCCCACTCCGCAACCGTGAGGCCATCTCGTCTAGGTTGGCGCTCAGGGTGCCGCCGCTGCATCGCGATGCAAATAATGGTTGACCCTTTTTATCATACTACGCTCCCTGAGTTCCTGGACTTTGCGCCTTTGACAAAACGATTTGAGTGGTACACAAGTCAACTGTTCTGACCGACACCTTCAGGAAGTGGGATGATACCTTGTAATTGTATTGTTAGTTTGATCAAGGTGTATGTATGTGTGTGTGCGATCCTCAAAGTATGTGTCAATCCATCCGCACCATGCTGTATTTGGCATAGTTTTGGTCCCGAGGAAATCTGTCGCTGACGCCAGTTGTTTTTCGTTACAGTCTGAGTGGTCCAATCCATGCGCTCAAAAGGCCGCGCGAGTCGAGCGCCCATGGAGTTGTTTGTTGCCAGTGAAGCCTGTGGCTGCATTGGCTCCCAGACTTTCTCCTAGGTTTTTTTCCCATCTCGCGCGGGCGCCATGGAGCTTGCGCCCCTTCTGGAGGCCTTTCTCTTCTGGTCGCAGGGTGCGCGGGATGTCGATAGAGTCACGTGCCATGGTGAGTTGCTTGCGGATAGGGCGCAACTCAGTGAATCATTGGGCCAAACTTGCGCAGCTCCAGGGCACCAAGAAACAATTCCCTTTTGGAGTCAGAAGTGTCTCCTGAAGTGGACGGTCGGACTATGAAGGCCTTCACCCTGCCTATGTAAACCAAAACATGTCTTGTCCTTTGAGGCCCCGCATCTGGTTTGTTGATTCTTTTTAGAGGGAAGCCGAAAGGGAAGTTCAAAATCATGTCTTCTTATTGAGGCCCCACAACGTGTTCGTTTATTTTTACCGGGAAAGACGGGGAGCCTGGAACATCCCAGCCCTTGACCTCGGGACCCGACTTTCCCCGTGGAAATCTCTGGGGGTTTCCGTGGCAGGGCGCAGCGGCGTCGGCGCCCAGCGCCCAGAGATGGCGCCGAAAGGTGGAACGAGGCCCAGGCCCAGGCGCCCACGAGTTGGCCGGGCGAATGAGGTGATCTGAGTTGGGCGTTGGTGTTGTTTGGTATCTCTGGGTTTTTTTTGAGGGGGGGAGGGCATTTTTATTTTTTTTCGGGGGGGGCGGGGGGTTGAGAGTCTGCTTGTGTTGGTCTAAGAAGGGAAGCCAAAGGAAAAAATGGGGAGGGTCCGACTTTCGGCAGCTGCGTGGCTTGAAGCGTTGATGATTTTGGTGGTCGGCTGGTTTGGTGGTCGAGTAGCTTGATGTTTTTGTTGCAAGCTGCAAGGTGGACCATTGACAACATTTGGGCGCGGATGGCGCAGCTCAAAACTCACGAGCCAGGGGACCGCAGCATTCCTTAAATGCGGTGCGGTGCATTTCAGGACTGGCTCCCTGCAAACCGGAGCAAGAACCGGCCAATAATCATGTTGACGCCGGATCAATAAACCGCCCGTCGTATTGATAGGATGTTCAGTGTTCCCTCCAAAAGTGAAGGATTCCCAGCAAAAGGGGGCATCCCCTCTATTTTTCAACCAGGGCTTTATCCATCCGGGGATCGCATTAGCAGGGGGATACGATAAGTTCATACTTGTTTGGGATGTGAACTGATCTATTTGCGGCCTCCCTTCTGGATGCCCTTTATCTGTTTGGCACCAACGGGGGGTATTAGCCAAATGCCAAGCAGCCCATTCTCATCAGATCCCAGGAATGGAAGCCACAAGGACGACATTTTTTCATGGGCGAACCAGCCCGAAATTGGTGTTGTTCAACGAGCAACCCGATTGGTGCGCCTTTCTTTTTTTGCGGATCCCGGAAACTGGTGGTTGTCGTTTTGGCAAGGGGTACCTGGACCCTCAAAATACTCCGAACCCCAAGATTCTGGTTGGTGGACTCTCCTTGTTCTTAGTATGGGTAGTTCTTTCGGGTCCAGGAGGGGTACCTGGACTCTCAAAATACTCTGAACCCCAATGGGTTATTGCCCCAGGTCCCTCAAAACAAGGCAGACCACTCCGATCGTCCAGCCCCACGTTCGCTCCAGGCCTCGCCACCTCCAGCCGATGGGCGTGGAGCGGGACGGCCGTTGCTGCGGCCTGAGCTATCGTTTTGCTTGCAGGTGTCATGTTTGTTGAGGGCACCCTCTTGTTTTTGTAGTTTTAAAAAGAACCCAAAAAAAACACTCCGATTTTGGCAGTCTCCTGAAAGAAGGACACTCTCCTCAGGAGCAAGGACGTAATTTGGTTTTGAAGTGCAACCCCATTCTACTTAATCTGTTAGGCCCTTATAGGCTCATTTTAGGTCAGTTGGGTTTGGGGCTGAATCTCATCGTTTGCCAGTGCCATGGATTTTCCAACCCCAAGGTTTGGGTGAGATTAATGGGAAATGCATGTCGGTAGGCAGCCATGGCAGATTACTGAGGTTTTTGACTTGAGCAATTCTAGTGATGCTCAAATAAGTTCTATCAAAATTAGATAAGGAATCCTCTATGACTGGGACATGTCGTCACAGGATGCCCCAGTCACGTTCCGCATGAGAATCCAGAGGCCTTACATACTAAGCTGGCTAACAGCTTGTGTGGCTGATTGGATTGTCTCTGTGGCTATGCGACCATGCTGCGAATTTCCGGCCCCGATGTCCTTGTTTCAAGTGCAACTTCCACTGGCGCAGGCTTCTGGGCTGAAAGGCAGTGCTCTTAAAAAAGCCCACGGAGCCATGTGTTGCTTGTGTTTGTTGTGACGATTGTTCGATAAACTGTAGCTTTGGCAAATTGCTTGGCTGCACCCTGGTGTTTTAACCCCCTTGAAAACTTACACGGGTTAACACCATGAGTACCAACCACCAGGTATTCTGCCCCTGGTGCCCTGGTGCCCCCCCACCTTTCCCAGCCCCTTTTCGATTTCGGCCGAACAAAACCATGAGGCGTGCGTGCTGTCACGGGGCGTCGGCCGCGGCGTCGGGCGCGGCCACCGCGGTGGCCTCGGCCGCGGCCAGCGTGCGGGCACCGAGGATCCGAGGATAGGGAGTTGGCGGGGGGGGGGGGGTTGCTATGGATGTTAATGGGGCACCTCCTCCAAAGTGGGTGGTGGACATGGATCCCCAAGTGAGGTCCACCAAAGGGTCCTGAGTTGAAATTCAGACCCAAATGTGTGTTTGATGTTGAGCTCCATGCGTATTGATAGGTTATTTTCATGCAGCACCTTGTGTTTGCGCATTTAGATAGAACTGTGATGTTTGTTGCGATTGCTGCAGAGTTCCATGCGCTGTTTCGGTTTCGGCCCGACAGCATTACGACGTCTAGAGGTTGCGAAGCCATTGCCGGGTGGGGAACATTCATGCTGCAATTATGTTTGTTGTTTCTTGTCAGCGTAGCCACGTGACTTGAAAAGTCTATGGCTTCAATAATTGTCTCTGAACTTTTCGGAAGAACCTTGAGTGAAAGCACAAGTATGGACTTTTCCCAGCCAGTCAATGAAACACGCTTGAAGGTTCACACCCGCCCGCCAGCGGATCCGGCGCAGTGTTTGGCCAAATTTGATGCGTCGAAAGCGGCGGTTTCTCCAAGGCCAAACGCGGCAGGCTCGAGGGATCAGATTGAGGAAGCTGGCGAAACATGTTTGCTTTTGAACATGGGGAACTGTTCCTCAAAAGAAGCGGCGGCATTATGAGGCAGAAGACAAAACATCTACGGCAAATGTGACACCACTGTGGGACCTTGTTTGACACGTTACACTTCGAGGTTCACTCAATATCAGCGAATATGGACCAGGCTTTAGAAGTGAGGTGTGGAGTGAACGCGGAAAGGGATGAGCAACATGAACGATTGGTGGCCATCTCATGATCCATCTCTTCCCTTCATTGCTGCTCAGAGGCGAGAGAGAGAGAGAGAAGATGGAGACGATTGGCTCTGTGACTCGCTCCTCCATTGTAGGAAGGAGACATATGGATGATGTTGGGGACAAAAGCTGAGGTAGATACATGATGCCATGGATTATGCAAGGGTCATTGAGCAAAGGTAGATGAGAGAGAGGCTTGCTGGGTGCTAGATAAGCAGTTTTGTGAACAAAAACGACCAGAAGGAACCCGAAGGGGGGTGTATTTGTTTTGTTTGTCCACACCGCTCAGCCTCTCAGCTAGCTTGGCGGGAGAGGCCGCAAGCGTCACGGAGGCCGCGACCGAGGCGTGTGGCAGGGGAAGGCGAAGGTCGACTGAGTGCTTAGGCTTCCAACGTGGGTATACGTGCACGCAATGCATACATGTTCTGTATTTGCATACCTACATATACATCTAATATACAACATGATATGTAATTAGTGTATCATACAACTATATACATGCAATGCAGTTGAACAAGCTGTTTGAAAGGCTGGAATCAGTGATAGCGTTGAACAGAGTGAGAAGGGCACGGTCCGCGACGTGAGGGCAGTATGCAGTGACTGGCTTGAACCATTGGAGAGGTTGGACAACTGTTACAGAGCGTTTTGCTTTGCATGTAGGGCTGGTTTGATCAATGGCCTATGATCTCAACTAAAGTGTTGCGGGCCGTCAAGGGACCACTCCATTTGTGAAGGATGAAGCCCAGGCTATCAACAACTCAAGGGTTTTTGCCACCGGTTCAACTTTTGGCCTTGAGTCGAGTGTTACGTGTTACTATCAAGGAAGGCATTGCCCGTAGCGGAGGATCCTAATTGAGCTTACTAATTTTCCTTGGTCTTCGAGAAATCAGTCATGGAACTTGGCGCCGAGAAATCAGTCATGGAAGTGGGCGCCAGAACCCCCAAGCGCAGTCCTTCAACACGCTGGCGTTGACAAACTGGCGACGTTTTTAGGACCTGGAACCCCAGAGGGCCCTCCTTCCCTTCCGCTCAGGTTGCTCCTGCCAAGGCGGGGTGTCTCTGGGGGCTTGCTCTGCGCAGCTTATCAGCAGAGGGACAGATGATGTCAGGGTGTGTGTGTGTGTGTGTTGGGCATACCCAAAAGGATGAAAGGAAAACGGCGATTTATGGGTGTGTGTGTTTTTGTTGAGCCTCTTTGGGGGTGGTTTCAAGAGAAACCAACGGGAAAGCCACCATTACTGTCGGTCCCCTTTTTTGACGCATGGCCAAATGATTCAGAGCCGCTATGATGCATCCCAGGCGCATGGCAGTAAGCTACATGCTTCAGCCATCAGCATGCTCTGAAAAGAGCGCAGATTGCTGAATTCCCTAGCATGACGGCTTGTTGGGCTTTGGCCCGAGCGCTGTGCTCAGGCGGAGTCAAGAAGATCCCGTGATCGCATCAATCAAAGTTTCACCTAAGGGAGTTTCTGCAGTTTCATGTCGCACTGCCACTCACCTTCGCTTTGAGACCCCATCCAGAAACTGTCCCCTTTGCCTCTTGCCGCAACGTGTGTTTTGCAGGCGCTGAACAAATGCCACCATGATGTTCCTACGGTGACCCAATATGTCGCCCCCCACACGTCCATTCTGCATAACGTTGATCGCGAATAAATATACCCCTTTTGATTCATACGGGGCTGGGTTTAGGCGGGAGTCGGACCACTTTTGGAGGAGCCCCCATGCCCCATATTTATAAACGTTACACGCAACCAAATGTGAGTTGAACTCTACAGCAGATTTGGAGGGAACACCCATAAACCGGGGTTGATTAGTCCAGGCTCATCATCAAAGGGCTGGGTTTAGGCGGTAATCACACCACTTTTGGAGGGGCCGAAACCACCCCCCCATCTGGGGTGGATGAAGCCGGGGTCTCTCCAAAAAACGGGTCCCAAACGACGCGAGCCAGGTGAAAGCCTTGAAGAGTCTGATCTCCGATGTCTTGGAGGCAGCTCCTCCGCTCCAAAAACCCCACAGTTTGGCGAGGCGAAGTTGGCCTTTTCGGGGACCTACAAAGTGGAGAGGAAATGGAAGCCAATGCATGCGCCGCAGACGTTATACATAATGTATTATAGGCGGTTTTTGTTTATATCTACATATACATGTATATATATATATATACACATATGATATCACAATTATGATTATATACATATTATCATGTTATTGTATTATAGTTTATATATGCTGTTTCAATGCGACAATTTGGGGATCGTTAGAATCGTCCATGGTGCACATGGAACCGTTGCAACTCCTTGTGGCTAGGGATGATGCGACGGTACCTTGCAGTTCTTGCACAAACGTGAACATCTCACTCCCGAGAGAAGTTCACGTTATATACCACCAAGCCTAAACCAACTCCAAACCACACCCCAACCACCCAACCACCCAACCACCCCACCACCCCACCACCCCAACCCACCTTACCCCCACAGGGGGGGGGGGGTTGGGGGGGAGGGGGGGGCTCACGGCCTGGAACATATATCCTGAAGATACTTTTGGCAAAAGTGAAGCGCAAAGTTCCCAACGGCTGAAACATCTGCCAGGCAATGCTCCAGGTTCAGCTTTCCGTTAGGGTCCAGCCCAGAGAGCGTGTCATGTTGTGTGTGTCCTCTCCTGTTCCCTGGGACATGGGTTGTCAAAGATATTTGTATAGAAGATAGATGACAAAGGTTATATATATATACATATTATATGTGCATGTCTTGGTATTGTATTGTATTGTGTTGTATTTATGTATTTATTTATTTATTTATTTATTAATTATTAATTTATTTATTTATATGGTCACCCATATGTCAAGTACCGATGGGTCATGTACTGTTCGGGAATTCTGACCATCTCCATCCCAACACTCCGACACTTCTTGTCCTCCATCCCTCCCACACCTTTTGTGTTGTTCTGCCGCGAGAGTGTGGTTGTGTGTGTGTGTGTCTGTGTGGGGGATCCGTCCTTTGCATAAATTCCTGGCAATTCACAGAGAATATGCCGCCTGGGTTTCGGGGTGGGTGGGTCGAATTGGGAATGGCGTGTGGGCCAGGACCCCAGGGGGCGGCACTAAGGACAGGATTTTTTTTTGGGTTTCTCTTTTTGTTGTGTTCGTTTTGTTCGATGGGGAAGGGCGGTGGAAGTTGCCTCAGACTAGACCGGTTCAGAAGGCATTCAAGTCGAAGCCGGACAGCTTCAATATTTCATGTGAAGTGGCCTTGGGCCTTGGGTTTTGTTTGGGTTCACTTCCTGAAATCATGGACTTTAAATTGTTTGGGTCTGTAAATAAACAGTTTGGGCTTTTGTTGGCCAATCCACTCAGGAAGTGAGGCTCATGAAGGTTGGCTTTGAGTCGGCTTGGGTCAGGGCACTTGGTTTTGCTCTCCGCAGTCTTGCGTTTCTTTTTTGTGTGGTCAAACCATTAAAGCGGGAATGTGCCTCCTTCCAGTTTCACGTGCCAAATTCCACATGTCCAATTCGCCAAGGAAACCACAGTTCCCACTCTAGTAGGTAATCAGGACTCCTTTCCTCTAGCCGTTACATGTTAGTTTCCCCTGGGCAAGCCTACTATAGTCGCTTGCCTGGAAGCACTGGGTAAGGCAAACAATCCTCCCCCCAACCCAACCCCCAACCCCCCCGCTGTTTTGGTTTCAGCAACCTTCATAAAATGTGTATGACAATTTGCACAGATTAGCGCACCCTTTGTGTGGAATGATTGCCTCGAGGGTTTAGAAGCCGACCGGGAACCCCTGCCGCTTCACTTTTTTCGAATCTGCTTCGCTCCGCTTGCAGGCGAGGGCGCCCCAACAGCTGGAGACCTTCCTTCAGGTGCTGCAGGCAAGCAGGTTACACCCGGGGTTCCTCACTCTTGAAGGGTGTTTGGGTGGGAATGAGTCCTTGGTAGGATGGGTTTTGGGTGGGTCCCTTGGTACCTAGGCACCAGGGACCCTTGCTTGGTGAGGAGTTTGGGTTTCAACAGTTCTGGTTGCATTTGTCGAGCGTCCGAGCTCGCAAAGCGTTACAGTGTGTGAGCGAAGGGAATGAGCGGCTGGGATAGATGGGTCCCTTCATTTCCCATCTCCATCTCATGTTGGGTCGCTGTTGGGTAAGGAATCATGAAAGAAGCGACCCACTCATGTCCTCCCCCAGTCAATGGTCAATAATTCTTGGTTATAGACGGTTATCTGTAAAATCCTTGATTCGCGGGGGGTGATCTCTTCACATTGCGGGCCCCATGAAAGAAGGTTGGCCAACTTAGGATTTGCTGATTTCCACTTTATCAACTATAGTAAATCGACCAGAAAGCTGCTCTCAACCGCAACACAGATGCCTTGACTTGATTGCTCTTTGGCTCAGCCTTTGACGTTTTCTTGTCCTAACCGTGATTCATGCAGGTGCAACATGTGGTTGGCACAACCCTGTGAATGGATGGATCAAGTTGTTCCACGTTTTCGGGTTGCACAGGGTGGTGTTGGTTTTGTTTACTCTCCATGACGATCTGCACGGTGTACAAGATGTTTGGTCGCCAGTCACTGATAGATCAGGCTGAAGAGAGACGATATTAGTGGCCTGATGTTGGCAGCGCATGTGAAAACCGCTAGCTCGGTGACCCTCCATCTACACATGAACACAACAGTTACACTCAGCGAACTGCTTCCAGGACTGCTCGAAACCTACTTATGGTCAAAATTACAGCACCAGGGGACCGCAGGTTTTAGTCCTTGGTTCCAGATACTAGGGTTCCAGAATGGATACGCATTTTTGACTCACAGAGCTCTGTGCATTTTTGAGCCCACTTGCTGGGGAATCTCGGTGTTGCATTTGTTCAAAACATCCGGCGTTGGTGACAATGGTCGCTCTGCCTTTGCAGCTAGAGACTTGAGGCGAGCGGCTACACCGTTCTGGGCAAGGACGACTGGAACGAGGCAGAAGTCAAAAGTGGATTCCTCTGAAAGCACAGACCTTATGACCTTGGTAGGTAGAGTCTAGCTGTCTAGCTCCAAAGTTGCTTGCATGTTCCGGCAGTTGTGATTTTGCGTTGGCTATATTATTGTATTTGTTTGCTTTTGGCGTGAGAGATCGGAAGCAGGGGTCGGGGAAAGAAAAAGACTGCACAGTTGGCTGAGCAACGTCAAGTTGTGCAGTTTGCCTGGTTCTACCCTCAGCCATATTGCGTGCCTACCTTGAAATTTCAATCATGGGATACGCAAATAAATTATTCAGCTTTCTTGCTAGACTCCTAGGTGGAAGTGTCAACATCGAAGTGCATGGTCTTCCCAATTCTTCGAGTGACACCCGTGAACCCTGCCGAAGACAAATACAGTAGGAACCAAGGGAGACTATGATGTGAAGCCAAGAGGGAAGAATAATTACGGTTACCTACTATAGTGGGACTGCAAGCACAGGCCCTGGTTTCTCACTTAAGGAGCCAAATTGCCAACCACTTTTGACCGAAGGCTCCGAGACGATCAAAAGCCAAGGCTAGACACTTGCCGTTTGGTTTCGGGACCCTACCAAATGTTCTCCTTGGGTTGGAGCAACCTGCCTAGTGAAATATTTGAGTTTGCGGGTGACGCAAAGTTTCCATTTGGACTCAAGGCCAAAAGACAAAAAGACAACGGGTGCCTTGCTCCCCCCCCAAAAAAAAAGAAGCTTTCCCCCCCCCCACATATATATATATATAGTAGTCAACAAACAAACAAACAAACAAACAAACAAACAAACAAACAAACAAACAAACAAACAAACAAGACAGAGAAACAAGCCTGTAGCTCAGCGAACCTCAGCGAAATAAATATATAAAACATATAAATCCGCCGCTCAGATCGGCGGCGATCTCCATCCCTTCTTGCTGCCAGTGGCCGCGGGCCTAGGTCTGGTGCGGTAGGTCCGGGCGGACCCGGTGGATGGTCGCGAACTCCGGCTTCGCCTCGTTGAAAGCACGGGGTGAAGCCATTGGTTGGTGGTATTTGCGGGGGAATTGAAGCAGAAACCAGGGTTTCTGAATTTTCTTAGGTGGCGAGAAATGGAGTTGGTGGATTCACAGAAAGTTGCAGCCGTTTGTAAGCGGAAACCAGGCAAGGTACTGAGGTGTATATATTACTGCGTGCTCGGCACATCGAGCATTCGTGTGATTCGTTTGATTCGTTTGGTTCTTGCCTTGTCCATGCGACACACCTTTCTTTCCTGAGAGGATTTATGGCGTGTGCTTACGTCATTGAATCCTCGGCAAGGTGAGCCAGGGAGGCAAACTCCCGATTCATCTTCGGGGATTGTGAGCCGACATGCGGTTAGAACGGGCCGGTTTCAATACATTTGACCTGGATTTTCATGTGATCCAGGACTCGGAATCCCTCATGGTGCTCAATCGTCAAGAGCCCATACTCTAGAGCTCCTGATGCCTTCTCAGCTTCGATCAGGTCAATCCATCATGACGGAATCATTTGTGCAAGTGAGTGGCTGGGCACATGTTCAGCCACCCCTTGCATGGCGTTTCCCTGTCGCTGAGTTGGCCCAAACACCTTCACTGTGCGCCCAAGGATTTCAGCATGACAAGTTCGTTGTTTGAACTTGCCTCACGGTTTCTTCCCCCATATCGGGTGTATCTTGCTTTCAGGGGACCCTCGGTTTCCATTTAAAACCTGACAGAAAGGGGGGGCGGGGGTTCCCAAGCCTCAAACAAGACGAGCCACCCACGTTACCCCACATATTCCTTTTGGTTTCCCTTCAAAACCCTAGCAACAAGGGGGGAACGGTTCCCGATTCCCCGATTTCAGGCCACGAAGGGCGATTTTGACGATGACCTGGATGTCCGGGTTTCCGGGAGCTGCGCGGTTCGCGAGAGATTTGTCTGGAGCATTTCTTCTCTCTTGAGGGATCGTCTCGAGGGATTTTCTCGAGGATTTTCTGGAGGGTTGTTTTTCTTTTCCTTTTTTTGGGAGGGGGGTGTGAAATGGAAACCAAGGGGAGCACTGGCTTTGCGAGGTGTCCATGGTTTCCTCTCAGGGACGCACGCAGACATGGGAAACCATGAGGTAGCTAATGAGGAATCTGATGGTGAATGTCACCTAGTCTTACCTAAAACAATTTTTGAGTTGGTGTTCTCACTGAAACTGAGCAAAGATGAGCGATGGGCTGCACATCTCAGCCAAGGGTTTGCCTGCTCCAAAGCCTTGGGCGGATCGGGCTCGTGGGTACCTGAATGATGTTTTGTTCATCTTCAAGGTTTGGAGCCTGGGGCATTTCGAAGCCAATGTCATGCCGAAAGGTTCATTTAAGAGGTCTGCACAAAAGCCGCATTCAGCTTATTCCCGGGTAAAACCAGCTCAGGTTGTTTTCATGGTCGAATCCCTGTATCTGGGTCAACGTTTAGTAGCATCTGATATGTTTGCCCTCAAACAGATGTAAATCCTCGGTTCGGGGTCCAACGGGAAACCAAAAGGAGAACCATGTTTTTCCATTTGCTTAAGAACGTGTTTTTATGTTCCCTTGTTGGTTTCAAGGGGAATCGATTTCACTCTTGGACATATTTTCTCCTATTTGTTCCCAGGCAAAAACTCCTGAATGGAAGCGTATCTAGGTTATCACATACCGGACAAACTCGACTTGATCCGAATCCACTTGGCTGTTGCTCAAAAACATGAGCCACAATCGCACCTTGATATACCTTGGTAAGTGGAGCCAAAGACCCAAACCTGCGTAACCCTAGCTCTTTAATCTTGATCCGAATCCACTTAAGTTTGCATGACCCTGTAAAAATGGGGTCATTGCCCAGAATATTGGGGTCATGGACCCATTTTTAACGGCCATCCCCTTAGCTTCTTCGCCTTTTAGTGCTTAGTGGTTGGGTTTCCATTTAACCCCTTAGTGGTTGGGTTTCCATTTAACCCACTAAAAGTGAGTCACTGTTAGCAGGGCATTTGGGTATGGGTGAAAATTAAACCACTCTGGGACCGCAGGGTTTGGTCTTTGGTTCCATTTGCCAGGGTTTCATTTTGGGTACCGATTTTTGACCCCACAGCCATTTGGCAGCCCAGCAAATGGAAACTTTGGCGCGTCTCAGGTCACGGCGCTGCTCATCCGCTCGCCCACGGGTCAGCAGCTGCGGCCAGATGAGTGGCAGGTCCGAAGGGTCCGATGTCGGAGGGTCACTTTGGAAGCGGGCCAGAACGAGCTACGGGTCCCGTGAATCACGTGTTTCTGTTGGTGTTTCTCTGTGTTTTTTTGGTGTTTCTGTTTGTGTCTTGTGTTTGGGTCGCAAAGAGGGGGGGGGAGCAATTTATGTCCAGTTTCAGGCGTGACTGACTTGTGGGCTTGGAAAACGGATCAAGAGCCAACGCCCTGTGGCAGAATTTCCCAGGTCATCCGCAATAGAGTCGCCAGCAAGTCCCATGCGAAGCACATTAAGAGGTTTGGACTCCACCCCATGTCCAGGTCCTAAGCTGTCAACCAGCCTAGCATGCCGGCGAGTCACCGAGTCACCTGTGAGAAGATCGCCATTCATGTGGAACGTGTCAGTTCATTTGACGCATCAATGTGTTGTTTGTCTTGGACATACTGCTTTGGATACTTGGTAGCGGTACTAACGACACGTCAATGTATCCAATACCTAACAACTATTCAAGCGGGTCAACATACATGAGAATAATGTTCAATTGATGTGCTCCCAACTGGTGTAAGTTTCTTGCAGCCACATTCGTTATCATTCTTTAGTGCCATGGTGCAAAAGGACTTGGCTGCGGAGTATCCGTGCGGATAGTAATCGGATAGTAATGAGCCTGGTGCTCAGGATTGTGGAACAACCGAGTAGTTTCGGATGGCTGCATGTCATCCCAGAGCAAGACAAGTCGTTGAGTTGCACTCACTGTTTGGTTGTTTTAGCTCAGACAAGCACAACACGAAGGACACATCTTGAAGCAGCTATTGTCGTGAAGATGCAGAGAGCTCAACATAACGCCCAGGGCATGTTGAAGGGCATGACTAGTAACTGCCCCAGGAAAGTCACCCCTGTGTTTTCGGGCGTTGACCAAAACATGGTTTTGTTGCTGCCAGCCGTGCTCCACAACATGCTACTGTGGTAGAGACAAGTTGCTGTTTCCGGCTTTTGGTGATGGCTATGTCAGGCAATCAGTGTCGAAGCCTATTCGGTGGCCAAAACTGGTTCCTGAGTTGAATCAGATGGGAAAGGCAAGCGAGCAAGCAAGCTCCAAACCACTGATCTACTGTACACCAAATTTAGGAGGAAGCTGGATTGAACACCCTGATATCGTGCTTGAATTGCCCTTGCGGTTTTTGTTGCTCTCCTGTTTGTCCCGCAGCAACGCTTACTTTCATATTGTTGCATTCGTGATTGTGCCCTCTCATGGGGCGTGTTGCAAAGCTCAACGGTGAAGATGTGATATCAGAAGCTGAATTCGCTGCATGGTGGGAGGAGCACCACCCGCAAGGCGGTGTCTTCATGGATGTGCTTAGACGCGAGCTGGCCAAACGACTGCGGGTGAGAAATTTCAGGCGGCTGGCGTTGGCGTGCGGTGAGCAGAGACTGAAACCAGAGAGCCCGTGGATGGATGCTGAGCTGGTGGTCGTGATGCGGCAATATGCGTCAGTTGTGGATGAAGGTGGCCCAAGGGAGTTGGTGTGGGCAGCAGGCTATGGCGACACGGCACAGGTTGTGACACTCCTAGAAGGGCCATTGGATCCAGACGTCATGGTTTGCGGCAGAAGCGCCTTGCACGCAGCTGTTCAGGAAAGCCACACTGACACTATGTGTACCTTGCTGGAGATTGGTGTGGACATGAACAAAGCCAATGCCTGTGGAAGCCCGCCCCTGCATTTTGCCGCTTCTAAAGGCCATTTGGAATTTGTGCGCTGCTTGCTGGCAGCCGGCGCTGACAAGGACCACGTTGACCAAGATGGAAGGGCAGCCTTAGAAGTGGCAGCACTGGGTTGGCATCAGGAAGTTGTCCGCTGCCTGCTGGAAGCTGGCGTTGACAAAGACAAATCTGACAACCATGGAAGAACTTTGATGCATTGGGCTGCCCAGAGTGGCCGTCAGGACATCGCACGCTGCTTGCTTGAAGCTGGCGCTGACACGGAGAAAGCCGACAAGACTGAGAAGACGCCACTACATTTGGCCGCCCTGTGTGGCCATGTGAAGGTTGTGCGCCGCCTGCTGGAAGCTGGTACTGAAAAGGACAAAGCTGACAATCATGGAAGGACACCCCTGCATTGCGCGGCTGACAAAGGCCATGAGGAAGTTTCTCGCTGCCTGCTTGAAGCTGGCGCAGACAAGGACAAGGCTGAGAAAGACGGAAGGACACCCTTGCATTTGGCCGCTGAGAACGGTCACCAGGAAGTTGTGCGCTGCCTTCTAGAAGCTGGCGCTGAGACGGACAAGGCTGAGAAAGATGGATGGACTCCCTTACAACTAGCCTCTTTGCGTGGCCATCAGGAAGTCGTGCGTTCCTTGCTGCAAGCTGGCGCTGCTGGCGCGGAGGAAGCTGACAACCATGGCAGAACTGTACTGCATTGGGCTGCAATGAGTGGCCAGCCAGAAATGGTGCGCTGCTTGCTTGAATCTGGCGTTGACAAGGACAAAGCCGACAAGGCTGGAAAAACATCCTGCCATTGGGCCGCCTGTTGTGGCCACGTGACTGTTCTGCGCTGCTTGCTGCAAGGCTGCGCTGACAAGGACAAGGCTGACAATCAGGGAAGGACACCCCTGCATCATGCGGCTGACAAAGGCCATGAGGCAGTTGCGCGCAGCCTTCTGGAAGCCGGCACTGACAAGGACAAGGCTGACAAGCAAGGCAAGACGCCCTTGCAACTCGCTGCATACAAAGGCCATCAGGAAGTTGCGAGCTGCTTGCTTCAAGCTGGTGCTGACAGCAACAAGGCCGATGAGGACGGACGGACGCCCCTGCACTTTGCTGCTGACAAGGACCATCAGGAAGTTGCATGCTTCCTGCTGGAATCTGGCGCTGACAAGGAGCGGGCTGACAAAGATGGAAGGACGCCCATTCATATAACCGCCCTGCGTGGCCGTCAGAAAGTCGCATGTTGCTTGCTGAAAGCTGGCGCTGACAGAGATAAGGCAGACAAGGATGGAAGGACACCCTTGCATTTGGCCGCTGACAAAGGCCATCAGCTGGTTGCGCGCTGCTTGGAGGAAGCTGGTTCTGAGACAAGGTGGGCAATGGAATGATACCTGGGTCCCTCTTTCAGGAGGCATTTTGGCCATGCCGTCTGCCATAAAACCAGCTGTTTCAGTGTCCAGGCGTGCTGGCCGGGCTCGGGCAAGTTGCCATGAGAGGAGATATGCTGGGCAAAACATGGGGCCTTCCTATCAGGTTACCCCCATTGGTGCTTTGAATTGGTGCCAGCGGGTTGCAACCGAATCATTCTCCAGGTTCGAGGTCCAAAGATCAAGGTCAGTGTTCCGGTCCACCAACATGGAACTAAGCACAAGAGATTGGATGTTGTTCAGAACCCCCTCCCATTTCCACCCCTGTTTGCATCCAAAGAGGCTCGAGCAGTGTCGGTAAACAAATTACCACAAAGACCTGGCACCAAACGCCTTCGGGTGCTAGACTGCTCGTACAGGTTGTCGGCATGGAACCAATGAGAGTCAAGACCAAATCTTTGACACATGTGGGTTGGACCACCTTTGTGGATCCCCTAAAAGATTCAGCCAATCATTATCAAACCATAAAAAGGTGCCACCCAAAAGAGCCATGGACCGGCTGCCAGGTGGTTACCCAGCAGCCACGGAAGACCAGAGTAGCCGGATGCCCCATCCTTGCGGGACGCGCTGCGCGTTTCCAGGCGTTGGAGGCTTGCGGCGTTCCTGAAGTTTGCAACAGCTGCCTTGGGACTGCATGTTGGCAAGCATGAACAAGTATTTGTGGCATTGTGATTTGATGCTAGTGGAGTGGTTGCTCGGAATGGACTAAGGAAGTAACCACAAAGCTTGAACAATACAGAGACGCTGAAGACAGCAGTTGTTGTTTGCAAGCTTCATTCAAGGGACTGCTTGTCAGGTTGACTAAATGCTAAATAACTTTCGGTGGAAGATGAGTTCTTGGCATCTGCTGTTCAGGAGGGCCAATGAACGGCCAACCAGCCGCATTTCTCGTCGGACAAGTGTTTCTTGGTACCAGCCCCATGGCAAAAACTGTTTGGGAGCGGGACTTGTCACCGACATTCACCGACATGGATCTGTTTGTCCCCCTAAGCCAACAGACCCTGATTTGAGGGGTTCGAGTTAGGGTGCAAGTCATATCCTTTAGCATAGCCACTGCAGAAACCCAGCGACCATGCAAGTGGACTAAGCACATGTGCCACATTTGCGCATTGTGTTTCCGACTGAACATCGGGGCATGGCAGCTGAGGTGAAGCTGGTTGCACCAGACATCTCCAGGCCTGACCGCTGATCATTTGGTTCGACTTGCCTCAGAAACTTCCCCAGAATTAGCTCCCCTTTTTTTGTTTTTGCTTTTTTGGGGTCCCCTGTGTTTTCCACTAACCAGGCAAAAGATATGTTTTTGCTGGGGTCCTAATTCCAGCCTAATTAGGAAAGACATTGATCATTTTAGCTCACGCAGCCTGCGGGTGACTCGTACCCAGGGGCTTGAACAATGTCACAGGCTTTGGTTGACCGAACATTTCACATTGAAAGTTGGAGCAGTTCCGCAGAGAGTGAGCCCGGGGCCGTAGGGTGCGGTTCACCTTGTCTCCTGGAATCGCTTGCTCCAAGCTTCGCCATGTCAGCAGTTGTTTTATCAGCTGATTTGCTGATACTCGTACTCAGACCAGCAAACAAGTTCAGTTAGTGAGGCATACTTGAGGCCCCAAGAAGCGAGTGCGGACAGCACAAGTGTTGGAAACACCACTATCAGGGTTTGTTGCATTGCTGATCCCGGGCAACGCTTGACACGTACCCCAGCGCATGTTCAAGCTGCTCACACACGCCTTCTGGATCTAGAACCTGAAACCGGTCCTTCGGTTTCCCTTTTTTGGACCATCAAAAGTGGCAGTTTCAGTGGAACCCGCTAGTAAATTGTAGCTTTTGGACTGGACATGTAGTGACCTCTGACACGTTTGGGCCTTGAATGTTTGCTTTGCTCCGCCTGCTGGGGATGCTTTCAGCTTCTCAAGACAGTTGCGAGCAGCAACCTTCAAGTCTTTCCACCGTTTCATGAAGTCTTTCAGCAGGTGTCACAAATTGTGCGCTAGCTGTTGCATGCTTCCGCTATGATTCCTGGTGAAGATCACACAAACTGCACGTGCCATGATCAAGTCACTGCTAGTCCTCAAGAATCGCTGGTGCCACTTGCGCCAAGAAAGCGTCGCAGACTTCGAACCGCAGCAAACACGAGCAGCCCGCGTTTTCGCCATGTCCTTCTTGTTGGGAGTCGCGTGCCTCGTGTGTCGCGCGCTGGCTGGGGACTTCTCCACGGTGCCGGGCACGGGATTCTTCGTGGACGGAGACGGCGTGCAGCGGCTGTTCCGCGGCGTGAACCTGGTGCGTAAGGAGCGCGGGGCTTGGCAGGTGACCCATGAGGAGCTGAACGTGATGCAGAAGCTGGGGCTGAACGTGGTGCGCTACGGAGTGATTTGGTCCAATGTGGAAGAAGCGCCCGGGGTGTACAATGACACGTATCTCAAAGAGGTCAGGGGCCAGATTGAGCTCTTGTATAGCCATGGCATCTACTCTTTCCTCGAGATGCATCAGGATTTGCTGTCACCGTTCTTCTGTGCGGGTCAGGACGGATCGCCATTTTTTTACAATACGCCGCCAAACTCCAGCGAATATCTGAAAGGTGGCAGCAAGGCATATCCCATGCCCTTTGCGAAGCCAGAATATATCGAAGGGCCTTCTGCTGAGGCTTATGGGCCATGGGGTCAGCCCAAGTGTGGGCGGCTAAGTCAGTGGGGGGAGAGCTATGCGACCTATGCCAGCTGTAGCACGTGGCAGGCCTTCTATGACAATGTGGACGGCGTGCAGGATTGGGTGACCGGGTCTCCTGCCATGTTATGTTTTTGGATAGACTCAATATGAAACAGACACATAGTACCCAAAGTCGAACCCTGCCAAATGGAACGAAGCACTAAAACGCGTGGTCCCCTGGTTGCTTAATTTTGACCCATACCCACATATGTTTTTGGAGTATCCCAGGTGGCCAAGAGATGTCGAACCCTGGCAAACCAGGCCACAGACGCCAACTTATTTGGCTTGGGAGTTGCTTGGAGAGCACAGCTGAGGCTTTCTCAAGGCAAAATGATCTAGGCGCTGGCACAGCCCTAGGCGGAATTTCGCCTTTGTCACATTGTAAGCGGTATATAGCTCATGTGACCAGAGCTAAAAAGCGTCTTTGCAGCTACCACTTCTGACACTAACCCTTGCTTGGATGTCCCCCTGTGAGTAAGTGGATGCTAAAAAGTGCTTCTCAGGCTGTCGTATTTCTGCCAAAGCTTGATCATAAGGCACTCGATTTGGAGCTATCCAAATACCCCAGCACAAGGCTCCCCCGGCAGGACAAGTTCGCAGCTGCATGGTCAGCAGTGGCTTCGGCAGTGGCCCAGGACAACCCAGGTGTCATGGGCATCGAGATCCTGAACGAGCCCTGGGTTGGAGATATCTATGCTGATCCGTTGCTGCTGGTTGGAGGCATCTTCAACATTGCCTACAAGTTTTTTTGGTTCTTCAAATATTTAGCAATACTTAAAAACCAGCCATAACTTGTTCGGGGTCGGTCAACTCGTTTTTATCCAGGCAAGGCAGACAGGCAGAATCTAGTCCCGCTCTACGACCGGGTACAAAAGGCGCTGCGAGAAGTTGTGCCGGAAGTTCCCATCATGTACCTCGACTTGGAGGGATCTTTAGCCTTGAACTTTCCCAGTGCTTCCAGGCGTTTCGCCATTTTGGTAGACCCTTCCGGTGCGCTCGTCGCGGTTTTCGCAGTTGCAGCGGCCAGGAGCACTAGAGATTCTGAAGCTTTCCAACCAAGGGAAACCGTGGCGTAAAACCTGGCAAAAGGCAAAGCTTACCAGTGGCTTGCCTGGAAGCACTGGGTTTTACTAAATGTCATCAAATGTCCAACCGTCCAACCACAGGGCGCAGGGAATGAAGGGCGCCTCCCAGGTTCCATCACATTTCCTCAGACAGAGCCCTTTTGCCAACTCTTGGGTTTGACAGGTTCGAGCCCATCACTGGGGGCTCTATCATGGATCGAGAGGTGGGGTTCACGCAAGACACGGCGCCTGGCGGGCCAGCGATGAAGCGGAAGAATGCCTTCACTTTTCATCTCTACTGCCCGCTGCTGGGCCAGCCGTTTTTTTGTTGAGGGGGGTTGGGGGTGGGGGGTAAGAATAGACTATCCATTTTGGTCCACACCAAGGGGGAAACCGAAGGATGCGCAGGTGTGTTGCTCATTTTACTTGACATGCCTTCTTACATTTTCACAAATCGCGGAATGTAGAAAGGATTTAGATTCCGTTGGGTTGAAGTTGAGCAGTGATCAAGGCTTATTCAGTCTGACGTGCCCCTTCCTTCCTCTGGCAAGCTGATCAAGCGAATCGAGCTGGCTGTGTGCAATAAGTTCGATCAACTGAATCTTGATACCCGTGGCCGGCAAAGCCAGATGCTGGGCGCCGGGTCTTTTCTCAGTGAATATGGATCCATCCCCGCCACCTCCGAGGCCACGAATATGATGTCGAGGCTCCTGTCAGTGGCGGACAGCAACATGATGAGCTGGACCTTCTGGGAAATGGGCATGCTGAAGCGAGCGCCTGACTGGATTCAGAACTCTCTTGACAGGAGCTATCCAGCAGTTGTCCCAGGCCGTGTTGTCCGCTTCACAACCGAGATGAACATCACAGTAGCAGGCAGGGTGCATGGCTCAAAGACAAAAAAAGCGCAAACATCTGGCAGTCTTTGGGGTGACATGGTTTGTGGAGGAAGTCCTGTGCCACAATCCAAATCTATGTGTTCTAAAACGTGGTGCGGGGGACAACTTGCTGAACAAGCCATGGCTTGATCCGGGGTACTGATTTGGACATGTTGTAGTTGCTACACAAGCCATAGCTTGGTCCGGGTTTTGTTGCAAAGGCCCGAACAAAGCCCTCATTCGGCCATGTTTGCATTGCAGGCACGACTCTTAACTCTTTCCATGTCGAGTTCGTGGCATCCGATTCCAGGGAGGCAAAGATTCAGCTGGCTCGATCGGCTTTCCCCTTGAGCTCTCGCCGGGTGTCTTTCAAGATTGTTCCGGAGTCGGCGACGTTCCGCCTGAACTCCACCTCCAATGCCATCTTTATTGCATCGGCTCCAACAACCACAGTGGTGATGGAGGCGGTGTACCAGCATGAAGAGGTGAACTATTTGAAGCATTTGAACGCCATTCAGATTTGAATGCGGGGATGTGCGCATGTGTGCGCATGTGTGCGAATGACCCATCGCAGCTTGGGCCAGTTTGCTTGAATGTCAGCCCCCGTCACGCAAGGCACTCTCGTGCGCACGTCTCTGCAAGCCAGAGAGCCCTGAGCAAAGTGCGAAAATCAAGTCTGCAGTTAGCCTTGCAACGAGTGCCTCACAAACCGGTTCTGTCTTGTTTTAAGGGTAGCCCTTGTTGGTTTTAGGGGGACACCAAAAGGAAACCAATCCGAAGCCGTTTTGGAGGGTCCCCCAAACAATGACGTACGCCCAGAGGGTTTCCAGGGGCTCCTACCGACGTTTTTTCGATTGTTGCACGCCCCGATGCCCACATTCCCCGGAAGTCCGAGAAAACAAAGAAGAGGTTCGAGTGCCACGTTAAGTTTTGAACTGTTTTCGGCCGCGTCAATGTTATTCTGGGGAGTAAATCTAATGCTAGGGTCCCGCAGTAGTGCCTTTTGCCCTTTTTTTGGGAGGGTTCCCCTACTAAAATTGACTACAGAAAAAGTTGGTACCCTGAGGACTGTGGACGTGACTTGTACAAACTGAGGACAATTTTGTTTAATGCCTTGAGGTCGAGACACGTCAGTGGATAGTGTCCACACAAAGTCTCTTCATTCATTTGGCCAATACTTAAATAATTTTCATCAAAGGTGACCATGGAATCAACCTATTCTGTTTAAATCCATTTGACCCATGCACCCCTTGGGTGTCTGGTAGATTTCACTCATCTTGCACAATAGCGAAGACAGGCTCTGAGCTGAGAGGTAGCTCAGACCTTGCTCTACGGATACCTAGCGAACAAATTCCTACCGGGCACACGCGTGGCTCGTCTTTTTTGTTGATGCTACGTCCCTTGTTGGCTGGAATCCGAAGGAAAACCAAAGGGAAACCCGAAGTCAGTGTCGGGGTCCCACACACCCGAACCCTAATTTCAATGTTTGTGTGCGCTGGCCAAAAACCAACAGCACCATTTTCATTTTTCGAGCTGGCTGACAGTTGCAGGAAACCCATCAAGATCCATCAAGTAACCTGCTGTGCTGAAAGAAATTGCAACAACTGGCAGACTGTGCTCAACGGCCACTGCTTTGTCGCTCGGTCACGGAACCCAATATTGTGAGCTGGCTTCCTATGTGTCCTTTCATGCGGGTCTTTTGGACAAACGAGCTATGAGGCTATGAGGACAGTTTCCAACCTGCCCCATCAATATCCTTCGTACCCACATTGTGACATGAGCCACAATCAAGACGTGGATAGATGAAGGTTAGAAAGGAATAGTCTCAATCTTTTCTGGGTGCGGCCGCCCTTTTAGCGCTTTACGTGGTTTTGGGGACACCATGTTAATGCCAGGCTTTGACTATGACTCACACGAATGCAACCAATCCTTGTTCCGTGAGACAGAACCGGGGACATGGCCGAGCCAGAACAGACCAATCCAGAGCAAATATTGTGGTTCCCCTGAACCAGCCCTCCAACCCTCCGAACCAGCCCTTAAAACTTCCCCAGAATTAGTTCCCCTTCTCTTCCTTTTTTTGGGGCTTTTTTGGGGGTCCCGTTTGTTTTCCGCGAACCAGGCAAACAGAATCTGTGGTTTTTTTGCTGAGGTCCTAGTTCCAGCCCAGAAAATTCACATGAACCCCTTTCGGCCCCTGCCGAGCTTCCGAGCCGCGAGGTATATCGTGAAGGAGGCGGAAGAGGCGACCTTCCGCCGGGAGAAGCAGGATGTGCCGATCATCGAGGCCACCAAGGATGTGTGCGCCAACCGATTTGTAAATATATATATATATATATATAAACGCCTCGAATCCGTGGAATCCAAGAAAAGGATTGTTGTATCTCAGTTCCTTTGTTGGGGAATTTGAGGGGGGCCGTTTTTGGGTGTTGCCGTATCTTTCAAGGGAACTAAAGGTAGATACTCCATGTCAGCTAGTGCCTTTTTTGGATTCGGTGCCATTGTTGAGTGTTTTTAAATGGATACCCAAACAAAGCTTCCGCTGCATAAGCCTTGTTTTTGCTTTGCCTTTTCTTGGGCAACAGTACTACCAGCACTACTTGACCATTTGGTTGCAATCCCACAGCAAGTTGAAGTTTTTGCAGCCGGGTCAACAGCAATCAAGTGTTGTGTTCCCAGGCAATAGCCGCCAAGATTGTGGGACATACGGCGTCACGGGCCACGGGTTCCAATTGTATGTCACGTCATGTGCTCGTTTTGAGTTATTCGAGACATCCCCGTGCTGCAATGATTCTTGGCTTCCGCTGACCGCGAAATGCATCATTATCTGAATCGCGTCACTTGGCATTTGTGTGTCTACGCCTTGCGGGTGGATGGCCCCGATTCTGCACAGGGGGTTCTTGCAGGCCTACAGGTGTTAGGTGTTGTCAGCTTCTTGGACGTGACTCTACTTGTACCGGCCAGGCTTTGCTCAAATGATAGTTTTTGGTTCTGGTGTCCTTGCGCCAGCCAGCGATGTTTTGTTTTGCCAGGATCTCGTGTGGCGTGCGGGCGCCACTGGCCTCGAATTGGCGGCCAAATTAAGGTTCGTTTGGCTTATCCCAAAAGGCTGACGTCTTTGTGAGTCCCTCGCATCCAAACGTCCAACGACTGTCCTTGGACTTGGCACGTGAAGCCGCACGTTCTTTCATGTTCTTTCCCAAACACCCCCAGAACCCCCCGTCCCCAGTTTATTAATTATCCTGATTCCCTGCGCCAATTGTTGCCTCACTCATCCGGTACGTGGTATCAAGTATTATTGTGTATTTGATTGTACTTATGTTTGATCCATGTGTATGCGTCGTATGCATACATATCGCACATTATACGTACATAAATGTAC
The DNA here is from genome assembly GCA_963377175.1 of Effrenium voratum. Taxonomy (NCBI): domain Eukaryota; class Dinophyceae; order Suessiales; family Symbiodiniaceae; genus Effrenium; species Effrenium voratum. The sequence goes on along the minus strand of CAUJNA010000668.1, from coordinate 166,082 downwards.
ACACACACACGTACATCTGCACAGCTTTCCATCTGCAAGATCATTTGACCGACCGAAGGTACGATGTGCGGTTCGAGGGCAATGACCGGACGGCGCTGGACAAGTGGCTGCTTTTGGAGGCCGAAATATATTCACACAAAGGTGTGTGTGTGTGTTCCCCGTGTTGTTTGTCTTCTTGTTGTTGTGGTTGTTGTTGTTGTTGTGGTGGTGGTGGTGGTTGTTGTTGTTGTCGTCGTCGTCGTCGTGGTTGTTGTTGCTGTTGTTGTTGCTGTTGCTGTTGCTGTTGCTGTTGCTGTTGCTGCTGCTGTTGCTGCTGCTGTTGCTGTTGCTGTTGCTGTTGCTGATGTTGTTGCGGTTGTTGCTGTTGTTGCTGTTGTTGCTGTTGTTGCTGTTGTTGCTGTTGTTGCTGTTGTTGCTGTTGTTGCGTTGTTGCCGTTGTTGCTGTTGTTGCTGTTGTTGCTGTTGTTGCTGTTGTTGCTGTTGTTGCTGTTGTTGTTGTTGTTGTTGTTGTTGTTGTTGTTGTTGTTGCTGTTGCTGTTGCTGTTGCTGTTGCTGTTGCTGTTGCTGCTGCTGCTGTTGCTGTTGCTGTTGCTGTTGCTGTTGCTGTTGCTGCTGCTGCTGCTGTTGCTGTTGCTGTTGCTGTTGCTGATGTTGTTGCTGTTGTTGCTGTTGTTGCTGTTGTTTCTGTTGTTGCTGTTGTTGCTGTTGTTGCTGTTGTTGCTGTTGTTGCTGTTGTTGCTGTTGTTGCTGTTGTTGCTGTTGTTGTTGTTGTTGTTGTTGTTGTTGTTGTTGTTGTTGTTGTTGTTGTTGTTGTTGTTGTTGTTGTTGTTGTTGTTGTTGTTGCTGTTGTTGCTGTTGTTGTTGTTGTTGTTGTTGTTGTTGTTGTTGTTGTTGTTGTTGTTGTTGTTGTTGTTGTTGTTGTTGTTGTTGTTGTTGTTGATGTTGCTGTTGCTGTTGCTGTTGATGTTGCTGTTGCTGTTGCTGTTGCTGTTGTCGCTGTTGTCGCTGTTGTCGCTGTTGTCGCTGTTGTCGCTGTTGTCGCTGTTGTCGCTGTTGTCGCTGTTGTCGCTGTTGTGGTTGTGGTTGTGGTTGTTGTTGTTGTTGTTGTTGTTGTTGTTGTTGTTGTTGTTGTTGTTGTTGTTGTTGCTGTTGCTGTTGCTGTTGCTGTTGCTGTTGCTGTTGCTGTTGCTGTTGCTGTTGCTGTGGCTGTTGCTGTTGCTGCTGCTGCTGCTGCTGCTGCTGCTGCTGCTGCTGCTGCTGCTTCTGCCTTTGTTGTTTTTGGTGGTGGTGGTGGTGCTTGTTGTTGTTGCCGTCGTCGTCGTCGTTGTTGTTGGTGGTGCTGGTGGTGTGTCTTACTTGCTTGACTATTTGTTTTATTTCCTTGCTTGCTTACTTGGCTTGGCTTGGCTTGGCTTGGCTTGGCTTGGCTTGGCTTGACTTGCTTGCTTGCTTGCTTGTCTAAGAACTTGCCACTGGCTAAAGGCAACATGGTTTTCTTGAAGATGTCAGATAAGCCTTCACTGTTTGAACCCCTGGCTCCTTGGTTCTTGTAGAGGGTAAATGGGGAACACATAAAAGCACCAAACCACCAAATCAAATCACTAATTGGGTGTAAGGTGTGAAGATGGGTCACAAATTCAGTTTTATTTCTGTCAGGGCTGATTTCAGGCACCAAGCTCAAGCCCGCCGGGCCTTCACCCCCGCCTTTTCAGCGAGGTCGGTGGATTCCCCGATGTCTACAAGAACTTGGCCCGGGGCCCCACGCGCAAACTGAACAAAGCCTCCTGCCGGCCCTTCGCTTGAGCTAGTCATCAGGCCTTATTGGTGTCTTTCTTCCTGTTTTCGCGGGCCCGGCACTGAAGCAATAGCCCCAAGGGTTAGTGTTGCCCGTGGGAAATGGGCGAACGGGAAATGACTGGCCAGCAAGGTTCTCCAACTGCTGTCCAGTTGCACTTAGTTCCGTTCCGTTGCGGGTGTTGCGGGTTTCTGACAGTCCTGCAAAAAGGCACCGGTCGAATGCAATGAACTAAATACAGGACAGCCGTCAGGTTTGACTGGCCGAAAAAGCTGCTTGGCCTTGTAAGGGTTTTTGCTTGAAGCGTCGTGCGCTTCGCCCATCTGAAGCTGGCGTAGGATACACATTGAACCATTGCAAGAGCGGTGCAGCCCAGACAGGACACGACCCACCTTGCAATCTTCCATGCCGTCTGTGGCCAAAGACGTGTTTGGCAGCTGAAGTGGACTATTTATGTGGGAAGCCCAACCATTGTCCCTCATATTTGGGCATCACACCAAACATGTATGTGCCAGATCGCTTGATAATAGAAGCTCCGTGGGTCCTCAGCAGGAAGTCTCGCTGCTGAGTTGGTTTTGGTGAATCAAGAGGTAGCATGTTGCCGCTTGGTCAACACAAAAGTCAAACTATCTGAGTGAATTAAAACGACCTCACACGACCTCACCCCAAATGGTGGTTTATGTGGGGAATAGCCCCCCAACCACCTTGTTTCAGGTTGGTTATAATTCACCCAGAACTGTAAACCATGTGGACATGGACAATGAACCTTGCGGGAGTGTGATGTTTGGAGCCAAGCAACACAGATTTAGCATCAGGGTGAGATTTGTTTCGGTGCCTTTAGGACATGTTTCACTCGGGGATGCAAACCTTTGCAAGCCATTCAATTCCAGAGCCAGGCCTCTTCTGGTTGGCTTAACCTCAGCACAACCTGGCTTGCTCAAAAAGACCACTCGCTAAGAGAAGCCTGTGGGTGCTTGTGGGTCGGTCGACAAAAGACTTATCGAGGGTAACTTGGGCGGCACTGTCGATCAGATTGACAAGTGAAGAGACCAAACAAACTGTTGTTGGGGTCCTTGAAGTCAGGGCAAAGTGGCCGACACTGGCTGGAGATGGTGTTCCTTTTGGTTTTCCTTGTAGACCACAAGGGGCACCCTCAAAAGTAGACACACACTCTGCTTTCTCTCATTGGATATTTGAGGACCCTATCACGAGCAAATTCTCCTCGTTCATTTGCCGCCATCCCCAAACTTGCTCGAGCGTTCGAGAGCATCCTCAAACAACAATCTCTGGTTGGTGGTAAGAGGTTCTCCACCTCAAGAAGCAAGTCTGAGAACCTTGCATCCACTTCCTAGTCCTAGTGATGCTTGGGTCTGTCTTGATGATGGCACACCTGGTTGGGCTCAAGGGAAGCCAGAGGAACCCCACCATATTGGGGCAGGAGCCTATTTTAAGACAGACCCATGGCCCCTTTTGGGGGGAGGGGAAGTCTTAGGCCATGGATCACATCAACAGCGGGGACGCGATGCCGGTGGCCCCGGAAGCCTCAGTCAACCCCTCCGATCCACACGGAACTCACGAGTCACCTGCACCCGAAGCGAATGGACCTTTGGATCTGAGCCTTTTGGTTTGACCCTTCTTGGGTCATTAGTGGCAAGAGGTGATATACCTTTGATTTGTATCTTTGGGCCACCGAGATTAGAATGGTCCAATTGAAAGGAAACGCGTCTTCCAGCATCCCGGAACGTCAGATTCCATATGGACAGGAGGGTATACTCACCTTGCAACCAAAGCGAATCGACCGGATCTGACCTTTGGACCTTTCCACGTTTTGGGCTGTTTTTAGTACAGGTCCCAAAGATTTGTGCTTTTATTTTTGGGTTGTTTGGGCAACAGAGATTCCTCCAGCCGGGCATTTTGCGCAAGGAGTGCATATGCTGTGTAAACAGAAAGGGGCCCTTTGGAGATTCGGAGCCCACGAAGCCTTGTAACAAGATCGCGTAACACGTCGGCTTCCAGTTTGGGAGGAGGTGTCCCTTTTGGCATGAAGTGCCAGGAAAAGTTGCCCCCTTATAACTGGAAGCCTGATGATTGAGTTGAGGACCCACACTTCAAGGTGACGCAACATGACGACATGGAGTCCACAATGGGTTCGGAGTTTGGACAATCACCATTTACATTGTCGCAAGATGATGATAGCTTGTCTTAAGCCGGTTTGCAGACGGTGAACAACTTGGTCGACTCAGGGCCTCTGCCAAACTCGGTTTTATACTCACGTGTACAGAGACCCGTGCAAAACCAAAGACACGCAGCAGGTTGGGAGCAAACCAGAGTTGCTGTTCCGAGTGCAAGGCTGAGGCAAGGCGCGGGAGCACCCATGTGCTGTTTAGACCTGGAAGCAACGCTGGAACTTTCCCAGCAGGAAAAGCCCGTTCCATTATTTCGCTTTTGATTGGAAGCTTGAATGTGGATAGCATGATCGATACCAGCCACTGGGTGGTGGTAAGGAATGGAGCTGTTTTCCTGACTTGCCCGAGAACAAGCCTGGGTTTGCTGTTGAGGCAAGCCCTCGCTCAGGACTGGCTTGGTTATTGCGGACACCATGAGAGAGACCTTCGGCTTTACCTGGGCGTTTCCTCACGCGCCGTGGGCCCAGATGGGATTCGAAATTCGAATCCAAGGACTTGAGGTAGTTGGATTCGATTGAAGAATTTCCTGAGTGGCTTGCTTGAGATGCCATGCTTCTCGATTTGCATTGTCAAGACGATGAGTCCGTTGGCAGTCCCAAAAACAATGTGTTCGACAGAAGCACAGTTGTGGGATCCAGGGGCTGATCCCCACTTCTCTGATGCAAGGGAATCTCCCCTTTTAAAATTTTATATGAGGGGTTTGTCTTTGGGAGGCCCTTGTTGTTGTATCACAGCGGATTCCATCTCTCACAGCCCTGGACAGAAGCACGGAACAGGTGGTTGTTTGAGAGAGGCCAGGAGTTCACCGGACGATACAAGTATGACACAAGCGATGCTACACGCAAATGTGACATAGTCAAACCTACGTGATAGACATATGGGTTTGTCTTCTTTAAAGGAAGCAAACAAAAAAAGAAAACACCACCCTGGGTACCTTGAAAAAGACACACACAGCTATACAATATATCTTGAGACATTTGATTGGTTTAACCATCGCTCGAATGGTGGTTCCCAGTTGCAGCTTGCTTCTGGTTTCAATGCGAGCCAGGAATGTAGATGCTTGAACTAAAACTATTCCCTGGCATTCCCCTAGCATTCTATCCCATGTTGACCAAATGTCCCAAAACGGGAACCTACCCCCCCCCCCCCCCCCAGCCCAGCCCACAAAAAAAAAAAATCACTGTTATTTTGGCAACTGGTATCCAACAGCCATCGTCGGACTTTTCGGGACCGCGTTTTGATGGCCATTTCAGGAGGGACTTGAATCCAATCGCTGTAAGGTATGTCAGCACGCTGCTGAACACCTACTTCAACGGAAAGAAGGCTGGGCTTTGATACGCATGGACGTATACCGGCTCTTTACAGAAAATTTTGCCATGTTGAATCTCCCGCTTTTCCATTCAATGCCAACGACACAATGTCCCTGATTCTGTTGCAAGCTTGCAGCTGCGGTTTTCTGGTTTGCTGACACTGAGGCGTCAAGAGCCCCCCAGGAACAACTCATAGATTGTTTGGAAACCAATATGATGGAAATGGCATCCCTTGTTTGACATGTGTTGAACCAAGTTGATCGCTTCTGATAGGGGTGTGTCGTTTGTTGAGGGTACCCCTTCTTGGTGGTCTTAAATGAAAACCGCTAGGGAGAAGTGTGGCCACGTAAGACAAATGACAAACCCAAAAAAAAGTTGGCTGACTTGGCAGCCTGAAGTCGATTTCAAGCCCAAGGCTTCGCGGCACGATGGATTCTACCGAAAGACGAGGGTCAGTCCCTTGCCAAGTATTCCAAGGTCTTCCCGGGGCACTCTTTGTTCTTATGTATTTTCCCGATTCGAGGAACAACAAAAACCAATCACCCAAAACCGCTCAATTAGAAAAACACCGCTCGGTTGAATTTTCCTGGTGTGTGCCCACAATTGTCTGCTCATTTCCCGCCTGTTTCCGCTCATTTCCCTCCGATTTCCGCTCATATTCCGGGAGAAAGCTTGCCAAATCAAGAATTCCGCTCATATCCTGTTCCGCTCCAAATCTGACCCGAGCAAAGCAATGCTGGAGAGCCAGGGGGCCATTGCAGCCTAATGGTGACTGGTGACTGATTCGGGGCCATGAAGCATCATGAAGCACCAGCCATAAACTGTCCATGGCGCATGCTATGATTTTGCAGAGGGTGTCCTTTTTCCATGTTTCTTTTCCAGAACGCACTGAGTCAACATGGATGCGACTTCTTGAGGCCTTTCTTCAAGTTCCAATGAGTATTGGGGCAATCTACACCGTGGTTGTTCAGCCATGATTGTCTCGAGGAAAGGACCAGAGGCGTGTTTGGTATGTCTAAAGCGCGTTGTTGTTGTTGTTTTTTTCTCCAGGAGATGGAGGACAGACAGATCGAGGCGTGCCGGGATGACGGCGGCTAAAGGGCTTCCTCTCTCATGCCATCCATGTCTCACATTGTCACACATAGGGTGTTGTTGTTGTTGTTTCCGGACCTTGGTGAGATGTTATGCCGTGGAGGGTTCCGTCAAAGTCCTTCAAGGGGTGCGTTGTCAATCTTCCACAGGATCTGCCTGGCCGTTTGCAGGTTTCGGCAGTATGCCGCGGATATTTGCAAGTGGTGAGCCTCAAATTGAGGAACCTAGATGACTGAACTCGCGCCAGGCGTGCGGTCGGACCATGTCACAGGTTGTTCCTGGACTTTGGTGTTCGCAGCAGGGTTAATCCATTTGCGTGAATCACACCAGGCGCCGGAACCAGGAGCACATATTTCGTCAAGATGGTTTTGCGTGCGGTCTGTTTTTGTTGGTATCTCTTTAAATTTGTTGTTTTATGGGCTCGGAAGGGTTTGGTTTGCAAGGAGTTGTTTTCATGCTAGGTGCAGCAATAGTCATGCATCCGCATCTGCTGTTACAAAGGTTTTGACATGGGGCCCGACATGGGGCCTTGACTCACACACATGTGGGGCGAAAGACACCCCTTGCAGTTTCATGAACCAACTGCGCTAGCCGCAGACTGACTGCGTCTAGCAATGTGATGTCAGGCCGCCAGATGATCAGTTTGCAGTTGGCACTCAGAAAGTGCGGCCCCTCATGCCCCAGTTGCATGTACGCAACCATGGTCCAAACACCTCGTGACTTGAGCTTGAGCTAGGGCAGATCGGCCCTGTCAGAATTTGTGTTGCAGGGGCCCTTCAGGTTATGATGATGCACTGTTGAAACTCTGACAATCGCAGCAGGATCGGTGACCCCGGGATTTATTTGGTTTTGGGACCAGGATCCCTTGGAATCCTCTAGTCGATTGGGCAACGGTACCCTCGTGTCTCAGCTGAATTTGGATCAGGGCAACCACGTGGCCCAGCAGTGCTTCACCAGCGGCTATCCTCTTTGGACTCTTGAGGATGCGGATCCGAATGCCAAAAATGCGCGAGTCGCAGGTGGAGTTGCTGGTGTCTCCGTTCAGGCGTTTCATCCATGCCAAGTGGTGCGTTTTAGGAATTGAAAGCCCTCCACAGTAGGTACCAGATGCAAAGGTTGAGTGGGGAGGCTGAGTGATCAGCCCGGTAAGGGTACCGCCGCAGTTCCCATGTTTTACCGTATCCTGCGGTTGGTTTGCAACGGAGGGATACACTGCCTCAGAACCACAGCTGCATGTATATTCCAGGCACTTGGGCTAAAATATAGGTTGAGGACCACTAAACGCTGGAGTCTGCGGCTCACGGGGCGTAATCACATCTCAACTGCCTTTTCATGAGTCAAGGTTAGGCTGAGCGGAGGTTGAGGATGAGGATGGGCAACGACAAGGCATGACATGAGAAGAGGACCTGTGATGGGATAAACATAGCCTGGCGGGTCTATGAGCTGCTTTGCTTTCTGACTACTTGTTTTTTGCCCGCTGTAGGCAACATGCTGGAGGAGCAAGTCCGCGCATGCATCTTGAGATGGCAAAGAGCTTAAGCTTCACATGTTTGTTCTTCCCCTTTCCGGGTGTCCAACAGTACCCTGGTTGCATTTGGCATGTGACACATCGCTGTTCCAGGGCGATTTCAACTCGGGAGGTTTGACATTCCGCTTCCATTTGCCTAAGTTTAGTTTTAAAGGGAATCTACCACTATCGGAAATGTGTTCCCATTTTGTCCAGGGGTCAAGTTGGCATTCTCGTTTCAGTTCTTCGTGGGACACGGCATTGTATATCGGTTCACTTTACAGGAGTTCTGCAAGCCACAAACCACAATCGAAACCCGGGTAGTAGATTCCGGTTGGTAAGGGATAGTCCCCACCGGCCGCCTTTGTAGTTATTGTCATTCCTTTGGGTAGGCCATTTCAGTTTTTTGGTTTTGATTGTGACTCATGTTGATGAGAGGTTCAGCTTTGTCCTACAGGCTGATCGGTCGCCACTCAGCTTGGGCCTTCAAAGAGCAGCTGCAGAAACGTATGCATGTGCGGGTTTTGTTTCAGAATCCCGAATTTTTTTTGTACTAGGACTGCTGTTGGTTGTTTTACTTGGAGTCTAAACATCCTCTGGAGCTTGGATACCTGTGGATGGATAGATTTGTAGGATGTGCTCGGTTGCACTTGCTGTTTCATCCTTGTTTACCAGATTGCAAATTTCCAGGATGACAGCGAAGAGACGCTGAATAGACTCCTGGGCTATGCGCAGATGCCGCAGCGGCTTGATTGAAAGCCATTCTCTGGCCAGATTTGGTGACAACCAAGGCCTGAAAATGGGTAATCTCTGCGCTTTGTTTCTCAGGTCCAGCCTTTTTGCTTGCCTTTGCTTATAACTTGCGTTCGGGTGGGGCTTGGGTGTGCTACTTCCATGGCTAAAGCACCTGGTGACTTGGGAGCGTTGCTGGGATGGAACTTCAACAGCGGAAAGCAAGCCACGGGTCTGCCGGCCCTCAATGTGACTCGGTCGTGCTGCCCGGGAGAAGCAGAGTATGCTTGACATGCAGGGGTTTCTCAAAATGCGGAATTTTCAGGCTGCAGGTGGGTACCTTCCTTTTGGTTTCCACCAGGCAATGAGAAACAATGGCCCCAACGACTTCATGCCAGGGGTGGAGTAATCCACGAGTTGCAGTCGCATGGAATGTTGCCTTGCCAGTTCAACATCGAACAGCACTGCAACAATGATCTGAGTCAAAGCAACACGCAAAGTTGCGATAGAAACACTGCGCTTGTTGATCACGACGACCTGAGCGCTGCAAGATTTTCCAAAATAGGCTGCGGTTTGGAAGAGTTGTCGCCGTTTCCTGCTTTGCTGCTGTGGACCATTGTTTTGCTTGCTGTGCCGCTTGCTTGAACGAAAGCCGAGGCTTGGAAGCATTCCCGCGCTGAGGGCGTGGTAGCTCAGTGGGACTTAGGGACCTGCAGGGACGATGGCGGGAAGAAGATCATTGGCATATGGCCAGGTTGAACCTTGTGAACACTTTCATGACATCCAACGTGGATTTGCATGGCACGTCCTTGCGGGCCCTCGTTGTGTTTATTTTTACTGCTTTGCCCTGATTAATTTCCTGCTGTTGCCTTTTGGGTTAGTGAGGATGATTCCTTTCTTCTAGGGCTAGGGGAGCAATGAGAACTCGTCGGGAGGCTTTTATTCAGAGATGACTGTTAATTACTTTGAACACGGCCCCTGTGGATATTTTCCGTTCCGGCCCCTGGTAAGGATCAGCAAGTTGCCCTTGGCTTTTGCACCATTTGCCAGCTTTTTTCGTTTCCCGGAAAAACATGTTTGGCTTGGGACTCTGAGAATTGAAGCACGTTTCAAGGCAGTCCATTGGGGTTTGCCGCTTTCCAGTCAAATTCTAGAAGTCCTAAAAACAACGCGTCGATACCAGGGTTGCGCGTAACAGTTTGACTCTTGTGATTATTTTTCTCCTTGCCGCTGGTCAACTTAGCATCGCTGACAGAGGCTTGAAAACTGAATTAGGCACACGCGTCCAGCATATATATATATATGGTACCCCCCCCCCATTGACTCTGATTTTTTTGGCTGCATGACTTTGAAAGCAATCTTGGAAGCAATCTTGGGTTGTCAGCCCAGGGGGGAATAAGGGAAATAAGGATCCTTATTCCCCTTATTCCCCTCAAACCCAAGAACCCAAGAACCCAAGATGCACAGAGGACTTTTGGAAGCAATCTTGGGTTGTCAGCCCAGGGGTGGAATAAGGGGAATAAGGATCCTTATTCCCCTTATTCCCCTCAAACCCAAGAACCCAAGAACCCAAGATGCACAGAGGACTTTTGGGAGCAATCTTGGGTTGGCAGCCCAAGAAAAAAGGAAGGGACATGAGGATGCTTATTCCCGTTCTTACCTTGAAACCCAAGATTGCTTCCAAAAGTCCTCTGTGCATCTTGGGTTCTTGGGTCCTTGGGTTTGAGAGGAATAAGGGGAATAAGGATCCTTATTCCACTTATTCCCGTTTCTACCTTCAAACCCAAGATTGCTCCCAAAAGTCCTCTGTGCATCTTGGGTTCTTGGGTTCTTGGGTTTGAGGGGAATAAGGGAATAAGGATCCTTATTCCCCTTATTCCCTTCCTCCGCTCAGACTTGGCCTTTGCATCTTGCCAAGAGAGTCGAAATTCTGCTATATTCAGCTCTCAGGCAGCTCAAGTCCTTATTGTCTGTCTCCTCCTTCTTTCTGCCATGGCTTCCTTTGACGTGGTTGGCAAGGTCAGGTTCTCCAATGGCGCAGCCGAGCTGCGAATCCAACCAGCGTCTAGCCCTGCTTCATCCCAAGCTTACAAAGTCGACAAGGAGAAGCCTCGGGTCACTCTAGATGAAGTTCTTGAACAACACGAACGCGGAGCAATCAAAATTCATGACAGCCGGCTTCCATTGGATCAACGCGCCTTGCGTTCCATGATGTACAACACACAGAAAACTCTGAACATCGAGCCCTTGGGCCACATGGGCAGGTGGACAGAGGAGTGTCACGAGAAGCTTCTACGTGACCTGCAAGCACCTAAGGGCCATGTTCGGGGACGCAAGCGTCGTGACCGGCTGGCCATCCTGGACGCAAACACCCAGGACCCGCTGCCAATCCAAGACGCCCCAGTCCAGCAAGAGCAGCAGTTGGCCGAGGACCACCAGGGGACCTCCGAAAAGGATGAGGGCATGTCCGAGGACCACCATGGGATCTCCGAAAAGGATGAGGGTGTGTTTGAGGACCAGCAGGGTGTCTCCAAAAAGGATGAGGGTGTTTCCGAGGACAACCATGGGATCTCCGAAAAGTATGAGGACGTGTCTGAGGACCAGCAGGGTGTTTCCAAAAAGGATGAGGGTGTTTCCGAGGACCACCATGGGATCTCCGAAAAGGATGAGGAAGTGTCTGAGGACCAGCAAGTGATCTCCGAAAAGGATGCGGGCCTCTCCAGTCAAGAGCCACCCCACCAAGACCAAGACATGCCTGAGAATAATCAAGGTCACTCTGAGGACTCAGGCGACGACTCCTCCTCTTCAAGCTCGTCGTCTTCAGATTCATCTACGCCCACACGAGCTCACAATGAGAGTGTCTCCGCGCAACTCGAGCTCAAGGAGCTTGAGTTGCAAGAGGCTCACGCTCGCATTGAGATCTTGGAGGGTGACATTCAACAATATGAGTGCGAACTTGAAGAGCTTAGGGCACATTTGGCTGAGGAGCGTGCCTCAAAGAGGGCCAGGAAGTAGAAGCCTGTATAGCTGCATTGGCAGACGGTACTATACATGTGCACATACTCTTGTCCGGATCTGCTCCTGTGAGAGGTGACAAAAAAGATGTCTGCTTTTGGTTGCCTTTTGATGTGGTAGCTTGCAGCAGGACATCATGGCTTGCACGAATGCATGACATTCCTGAGTTTGATATGTGAACCTGTTGCTTTCCAGCTTAGAGTTCCCAAGTAGTTGCCCCTAAGGCACACCATCTTCTTATTCCATGTCCAGCATGTTAGACGATGCCATGGCCCTACACTCCGGCAAAGAGTGGGTGTATGAGACCCACACCACCCCCAAAATGGCTTGGCACTCTCGTGGGGAAATTTCAGAACCCATCCTCTTGTCAGACTTCTTGGACAACTCATGTCGCAACTTGAACGAAGCGAAAGTGACCTCCATAGCCTTCGATGTCCACAAGAATGTGCCAGAATTTAGCGGTCTTGCTCAGATTGGGGAGCTTCTGTCACAAGGCAACATCGCAGATGTACCCTTTCCACTACGTCTTCAAGGGCCTCTTCCTCCCAAGGCAACCATGGGCGTCATCATCGAAAACCACCATGATGGAACAATGTCTCTGATCAAAATTCTGCACTTCGCCAACAAGATCACTGCTGCTGCCGCCCAGCGCCTGATCACAGGAGAGGGCTTCGTGCCTGTGTCACGCCCTGGGCCATGGGCGCATCGCAAAGCTGTCCAGTCCTTACTGGATCGTCTTCCCGGCTTTCGCGTGATGTGGGCGAGCCTGACAAAAAAGGCTCCTCTCCAAAGGGCTCAGTCTTCTCAGTGGGCACCTGATGACGAGGCGCTTAAGGAGGGCATCTTGTTCATCAATGCCAATGCACCAGAATGTGACTCGCAGAATGAACAGACCTATTGGATCCTATGTTCCATCAAGGAGGGCTCTGGCACACCAGTTTCTGGGTGGCCAGAAGCAAAGGTCAGATTCATGGCTCAAAACAAAAGCCGTGGCCTGGCCGGAGCGCAGCCTGAGACTGACTTCCCCCTCACCATGTTCAGCTTGAAGCCCTTCATGTCTGATGTTCTTTTGCCAATGGTTATGCCGATGTTGCTGACTTATGGCATCATGATGGTGGGCTTACCAGGCGTCGGCAAGACACCCTGTTTGATCACCCTTGCCATGGCAATTGGACGTTACCACGTCCGGCGTCTCTCTTTGACAGCCTCGCCGGGCTGGCGTCGAGCCAAATCTCTCGACAACTTCAGGCATCGAGTCCCCCAGGTACAAGAGGCCGTCTTTCTCGATGATCCTTCCAGGGACAAGATCGATCTAGCCGACATGAAATCGTTCCTTACTGCGGATGAAGACCAGACTTGCTCAGGCAGGTACAATGATGTCAGGCTGGTCAGAAATGGCATGAGGGCATATGCTTCCAACGACATCGGTGAGGGGGATGAGCCTGAGGACACCTACCGCAGTGACATCGAGCCCGACGAGTTCTTCAAGTTGCTCCGCAAAACATTTCCAGAGTCCAAGCAAGCAGACGTGCTGGCAGTGCTTAAGCGGACAATTGTCATGGTCTTCGGGCAGAATGGTCTCTACTTGCGCTTCCCGTCCCCCAACTATGGTGCCCTTGTCCATCGCATTGTGGCAGACGATGTTCACAAAGATCTCCTTGCCACCAAGGACAAGCCTGTGTATGCTGCGTACAAGCTGGGTGATATGGTGAAGGGAAGCTACTATGAGAGCGAGGTGGAGAAGGAGCAGAAGATCATCGATGAAGGCATGATGAAGCTACAGCAGGCAGGCCGAGCACAAGACTATGTGGAGAGATGCAACAAAGATCTCAAAGAAGCTCTCAAGCAGGTGGCACGCATCCCAGAGAGCTCCTTTGTGCCAACTTCTCAGTCTTCAGAGGACCCGCCTCTCCTGCCGCCGGTGCCTCTCAACATCGGCTGCAACGCGCCAAAGCGCTTGCGAGAGGGCGACTTCATCTACCCAGACTCCAAGCCGGACAAGCGCCTCCGGCACAAAACGAGCTTGCTCATCTCTTGCGGGGGAGGAGCAGCCTCATCTGTTGCCTCTGGTGATCCACAACCGCAAAATGCCGACCAATGTGCAGAGCCTGAAGAGCTTCTGGCTGCAGCAGAAACAGCCGACATGGAGGACACTGCTGCAGACGAGGATGCAAGCCACTTTCTCCACGACTAGAGCGTGAACCTGCTTGAGTTCTGAGTGTTGGGCTATGCTGCGAGAATCTATACTCTTGCTTGGTGAGTAGTGGTTACTACTGCCATAAAATTCAAATTCAAAGATGAAAGCTGTGTGCCCGCGGAAAAAAATAAGCTCGCTGCAAGACTGCAATTGCAAGTGCAACCTTGATTGATTTCCGACTTGCCTTGCACTGTGTTGCCATTGAATCACCTAGGGCTCGTAGTTACTGCGATTGTGACATGGCAGCTCGACTCAACCCCGGGGTTGTGAGCAAGCGGGGGAAGCTCCGTCGTGTCCACAAGAGGCCAGCCACGAAGAAGAGCAAGGAGTATAACAAAGTGAAGTACGTGCGAGGTCACCGAGATGTACCAGCAGCTGGTGTTCGCATGGATCGAGCTACGTGGAAGCGCAACCTCGCTGAGATCCTGGGTGCTAGCAACAGTGGGATTACCAAGATGTTGGAAAAGGACGGCATCCTTCCAAAATGGCACGGTAAGCGTTGCCCCCAATGCTGGAAAGGCACTCTTGCATCCAAGATGCATTGCGGCAGTGCAAAGTACCAATGCAACAACTATCATTGCAAACGTATTGTCAGCCCGCTGCACTTGCATCCCTTCTTCACTACTGGCCGTGGCCCTGGCTCTACTCCTTTGCAGATGCAGGCGGCAGTTCTCTTCATGATCCTCATTGGTGCTTCCCACACCCAGATCAGGTTGGCCTTGGGTGTGAATCACAAGCTCATTGAAAAAATGAGATCCAGCCTAGCGCATACCAGGCAGCTCTTTGTCGAGCAGGAGGAGAAGAAGATCTCCTTTGGTGGCAAGAAGCAGTGGCAGGATGTGGAAGCTGATGAGTGCGCCTTTGACAAAGCAGATATGACCAAGGACGTCGCGTACAAGGAGGCGGTCAAGGCAGGCAAGCCCATCCTGTGGGAGCAATGGAGTGGCATGATGGCCCGCGGCAAGCCATCTACACTCATCATGTCACGCCTTAGCCCAGCCTTGACGGTGCGGAGAGCTCCGGGGCCGGGGGCAATCCGCAAAATTGACTGGGCCCCGTTAGCCAAGAAGCACTTGCAGGGCCGCCATGTCATCCTGCATACGGACTCGGCAAAGTCCTACAAGGCCAAGGTGGATGGCGTGCACCATGACTCAGTTGTCCACTGCAAGAAGCTGATCACACTCAAGAATGGGAAAAAGAAATGGAGCTCCCCGCAATACGTGCGAGTGGTGACTCACAGGCTCCGGGATGGAACCCAGCTGAAGGTAAAAGCAGGCACCCAACACGTGGACAGGGCTTGGCGGTTTATTAAGGACCGGTTAAAATTGAACCAAAGGGTTCGAGCTGGGTCCAAAGCAATCAGGAGCCGCATTCGTTCAGCCCAGTATGAGTACTGGATGCGGGGCCAAGATCTCTGGATCAAAACTGGAGATCTGGTGAAGGATGCAATGGCTCCTTTTGTACAGAAATAGGGAGAGTTTTCTGCAGCAGAAAACAAAAAAGCGCGAAGTGCGTCTCACTGCCTGCTTTCCAAGTAAAGTTCCACTGAATGAAGCTCTCACTGCACCAAAAAAACACACACATAAATCTTCTGCTGTCACCTGTCAATCAAACACAAGCAAATCATCTGCTACCATCTGTCAGTGAAGCACTCACTGCAGCAAAAAAACAGAGTCGTTGAGGGGGGGGGTAGCATATATATATATATATTGTGTATGTATATACATATATAGTATATATATATACATACATATCATGCATTGTACATTGACATACGTATACATATACCTACACACAAACATACACATATGCATAATATACATACATATACATATGCATGTACTCGTGTATACACCATACATACATGTATATATATATATATATTTATATGTATAGAAGGTGAACCCCCCAACCATATGCAACAACATGAAGCTATTCATGTAATGTGTGTTTGAGTTACCCTGGGGCAGTCCAAAAGTAGAACCCTGGTTGTAACTGGGACACCAAGGGTTTTGCCTGAGCCTCCATCCAGGCCGCTTCCCGCGCAGGTCTTCTACCTGAAGCGGTCCACCGATGATCAGCGAAGGGCTGTCCGCACAGGGACTGCCTTTTTGGGGTGCCGGCTTTGAGCTTCTTGTGGCTTCGTGTGTTGCAACGAGGGTCCCTTGATACCTTGCATGGTTGCAGTTCGCAATGCTTCTTGTTAGTTGAATCCAATGCCCAACATGTCAGCTGACAGGCTTTTGGAGCATGTTACCTCTGGATTGAAAGCGGATACCCGCGCATGCATAGTTCCATGTTTTCTGAGGTGTGCAGCACAAGATACTTTCCATTGAAGAGCCGCGTACGCCTTGTATGCAACACTATCCAATCAGCATGGCGCATGCTACTAACATTGATGGTTATGTTTGCTGCAGTAAGGAACACGCAATCTCTCCTTGACATGGGAGGTTGTTACAAGTAAGATCTCAATGCTTAAACCAGTAACTCTGTGCTTGAGGGATGTCTAAACCCTTTTGGTTGAAACCGTGTCGCGTACCTGCTGCCCTTTGATTGTTCAAAATCTCCCTTGCTGGCAGCGTACTCACCAGGAAATGAGAAACGCAATGTCAGTTTATGCCGCCATTTCGTGAGGTGTACCCTTGTTGGGTAACCCCACGCAAAGAGGCCATGGAAGGTTGCGGCGAAAGCATGGGTGTTTTGTTTTTTGGAGCACAACAAAATATTGGTGTGGGTCAAATTGACCACAGCTTTTGGTCCATGTTGCCACTTACCAGGATTCCATTTTGGTTACCTACTTTGGACCCACAGTCATATTAGATGTCTTGCCTTTTGGTGTCCCTTGAAAACCACGAAAAAGGCACCCAACAAAAAGACACACCCACAGTTCCCAGGTGGCAAATGTTGACCCCTTGCCTCAAACAGTGAAATGTGGTTGACTGAATTTTGATTCGACCTCGCACAGTCGCTTTGAAACCTGGTCCCTTGCTAAGGGTGTGTTTGATTTTGGTTGATGAAGCAGAATGATTCACCCAGATGGAGTTGCGGATTGATCCACAAATTCACGTTTACTCACATATTTGACCC
The DNA here is from genome assembly GCA_963377175.1 of Effrenium voratum. Lineage (NCBI taxonomy): Eukaryota > Dinophyceae > Suessiales > Symbiodiniaceae > Effrenium > Effrenium voratum. Next base: position 149,161 of record CAUJNA010000668.1, on the reverse strand, counting down.
TGCATGCGGTTTTCCGCCGCGCCTTTCGGATCCAGGCCGTACTCTCAGAACACCTGAGAGTCGCCAAACAGTTACGGAAACACAAGATGGTCAGTATGGGCCATATCATTTCTGCCACGGTGCTGGGGAAGCCGTAAATGAAATCGACAGGCCGTAGGGTCTGAGCGCTCTTCGGCAACGCAGACGTGTTCTTAGCTGAAGCCCCGATCCGCTTGCGCTCGGATCCAGAGGTCGGGGAGAACTTGTCTCATGGGAGGCAATGGTTTTGTGCAGAACCCTGGGCCCGTGAATGTTGTTTTTGTGATTCTCATTGAGGATTTGTGATTTAAGCATTACACATTCGTTTGTGAGAGTTTGGTTTCCGCCTGACATGTATTGGGCCTAGCAATTGATATGCTTAATACGATTGGTTTGGCTGTATGTGGTTCCAAGAAGCCTTCCAACTAGGCAAGTAGCAGTAGAATGCTTGCCCCAAGCTGTCCTGTTCAATCGGAAAGGTTTTGACAAAGGACATGAATCAGTCGGGCTCCATCCAGATCGCAACGAATGCCAAGCGAGTTACACAAGGGCTACCCGTGGGGTACAACTTACACATCCCCAAACCGCTGGCAGGCGCCATGTCGCCCAACCGCCGCGCTTAAAGCTTGCGTGTTGAAGGGCACTCGATCGTGGCAAAGACTTCTACATGCTTCCATTTGCCTAAGAATATGTTTCCTTTTTTAATTGTTTGCCCTTCTTGGGTTTAGAAGGATTGTTTTTACTACTGGACATGTTTTAATTTGCTTTCCAGGGGTCTCAACCAATGGAAGCATGGCAAGCTGCGTGGCGCTGCGTGGTTTTGGTTCAGCTCGTTGCGACAAAAACCGAAGGAGGCTTCTGGTGAGAGGAGGCTTTGTTGTTTGGGGTACGTAGGGATCAGGGCTATGGCCGGAACTGCCACGCGTGGGAGGCGTCTCCAGCTTCTCATTGCGTGTGGAGCGCGGAAACCAGCCTAGGTGTTTTGGCTGAGCCACTTGACCAGTAGAATCATGGATTGGGTGGTTTGTTTAGGCCACCATATGCTTAGCTAAACTGCAAAACGGTCAATGGATCAAGCATGCATTTGGTCTCATTTGGAAGTCTTTTGCCTTCCCTCTTGGAGTCAGGCACGAGTGATCGTGTTCGCCAGGACACCTCGTTCCCCGAGAACTCCGGGGAGTAACAAGTCCTCGCCGAGGCGGGGCCCCAAGCCGTGTGGTCGAATGTGCGAAATTTCACAGGGCTTGGGGTTTGGAGGGTGGGGTTTTCGCGGGGGGGGGGGGTTGGGGTTTGGGTTGGGGGGGCTGGTTTCGGCTGGTTTTTGGGGACTCCCTCAGACTCACAGCCAGTAAACTTGATTGCTGTTGGGTTGGATCTTTAGACTTTGAATTTTCTATTAGAAGAAGGGTTTTCCATTGAACCCAAAAAGTTAATATTTTTTTGCAGAGGCATCAACAGCAACCGAGATCCGATTTGCCTCATGTTTTGCCTCCCTTGTCTGAACATCGCGACGCTCCAGGGCCACGTTTCAGATGCCCTTTGGCCTCATGTTTTTTTCCGAACACCGCGAGGACAAATGCACAAGACTCCGGGGGTCACGGTTTTTGGACGCAGTCGCCTGGATCTTTGACCAGGCGGAACTCTTCGGTGAGGCGGAACTCGTCGTCCAGGCGGATGTCTTCGCCCCGCATCGTTTCCCCCAGAGCGCCACTGTCACCCAGGCCTAGTGGCCCAGCGGGGGAGGGGGGGGTTCCGAGTTGGGCGGATTGGCTGGACGCAGGTATATATGTGTCGAGGCCTCACCAAAAGTTTTGGTGTGTCTGAAAAAACTAAGCCGAAAAGGGTGCCCTCAAAGAGAAAGACACGCCCATACACATTTGCTGCTGGTCTTTGTTGGGGAGTAGTGATTCCAAAGCATGCAGTGGAAGATGAAACACATCATTATGTATCATTATGATACAAAGAATTGAAGTGTCATTGTCGAAGTTGTCGCGTACAACAACAACCAGCTTGCACAACTGATTGCTGCGTTGCCATTGTTTCAGATTTGGGACTCTAATTGAATGCTATACGAAACAAGTACGTCAAACATGGACTGAGCTGCCGTTCCAAAATAACAACACCTTTCAGAAGGACCAGGTAGAACAATTCCTGGATCGGCTTCAAGGGGCGGCTTTGTTGTTTTCCCGACAAAGGGCAGGGACGAGTTCTTGCCATGCCTCTCGGGAAGGTTGGCATTCTCTTGCAGATCCCATGAAAAAGAGTGCTTGTTTGAAGTGACAAGTCCTGGCATCTTGACGAACCAGGACTTTGGAACGGGTTGGAGAATAGTTCAGGGAAGCCGGGTTGTCTGGATGTCCAGATCTTTTGGTTGGCTTGGTAAGGTGACCGGGCTGAGTTTCAATTAGTACAATGAGGCCATGGCATGCCGGCGCCTCGAAGGAACCCCAGAAGGGCCCCTGGCCTGTGACCTTGTTGGATGTTCTCGGGCTGAGGAGCCGGCGAAAGCCCACCCACCTCGCGGCCGCGGCCCAAAGGGGCGAGGGGCGAAGGGGCGAAGGGGCGAAGGGGCGAAGGGGCGAAGGGCATGGTGGAGCCTATAACCAACAAGCCAAGCCTAGCCAACCCACCTGTCAACAGTCGAACTGCCAACAAGCCAAGCCAACCCATCCCTCAACAATCGAGCTGCCCACAAGCCAACCATCCAACCCAGCGCGCATTCCCAGGTTGCATGTTGGAGAGGGAGCTGTGCGGTGCGTCTTACAGTAAGTGTTGTGGGCTATGAGAGCTGTCTTAAGTGTTGCGTGCCTTTTTTGGCGGGGGGGGGGGGGGGCGGAGCGGACTATCAGGGCTTGTGTCTCTGTGTCAGGAGCCCGAGGAGTCGAGGGAGTCGAGGCGGGCCCGTGGCTGGAGTGTGCCCAAAAACTCTTGCAGTGTCCAAAATTCAATCTCCCTCAGAGGTCCATCTCCGTACCAACCCCACAGGTCTTCGGTCTTGTTTGCAGGCCACAGGCTGTAGACATCCCGATTACATGTGCCTCCTTGAAATTGGGGACCCCAAAGTGTGCGCATGTTGGTGAACCTGGAGTATTAGGGCCTTAGTGTTTGACATATCCACAGGCGCAAGTTGAGAGTTTTATTCATGGGCGCCTTTAAGCTGGGTCGTGGTTTAATCCCTCGGGCGTTTTGCTTCGACGGTTTTCTGACACCTGACAGGACTGGCTCCAAGAAGGGCTCGCGCATGTCTCCCCGGGCCAAGGACCGCTCACTCGAAAATGACTCGAAAATGAAGCAGAAGCACAAGCTTGCAGGGCGACTTCCGAGGTGCCATGATGTTTTTCCGTGCCTGGATTTGGCGGCTTGTACATACGCATATCTGTGTACATATATATATATATATATATATATGGTACCCTCCCCCTCCCAAACCCCCCCAATGTCGACCGTTCTGTCTTCAGCTGTTATGCCCACTACATCTGACTCTCTAAACCGTTTAAAGCCTCTCTCAGAGGAAAGGTCTGGCCCCAAAACCGTTTAGACCGTTTAAAGCTTCTCTCAGCGGCAAGGTCTGGCCCCAAAGCCGTTTAAACCGTTTAGCCTGTTTAATCGTTTAAACTCTCTCTCAGAGGACAGGTCTGGGCCCAGAACCGTTTAAACCGGTTGAACCCTTTCTCAGGTAGAACCCTGGAGGGGGCTTTCCTTTGAGAAAGGGCTTAAGCGGTTGAACCGATTTGGGCGACCCTTGGTTTGAACGGTTTCGGACCTTGGGCACCTTGGGGACCTTGGGGACCTTGGGAGGGGGGGGGATCTTTCCTCCGAGAAGGGGCTGAAACGCATTAAACGGTTCAAACAGTTTGGGCCCCTGACCCTTGGGGGGGGACCTTTCCTTTGAGAAAGTGTTGAAACGGTTTAAAGGGTTCAAACGGTTTGCGGCCTGACCCTTTTTAATCTTCTGACCAAACCTCAGCTTAGGGATAGGACAGAGGTAGATCCAAGGCAACTGAAATTTCATCTTTGTCGGGATTCAATTTTCCCTGGAAATGAAGCTTCCAGACTGTCTCTGGACAATGAAGCTTCCTTTTTTCCCGCTTTCCGCAATGCCGCAAAAAGGCGGAACACCCTGTAAATACCTCCGAATTCTGGAAAAGCAATTTAAATAGGATCGGCCTTTCAAAGACTCTGTTTAATTGGAATGGTTATGTCAACTTAGATTTTACAGGTGGTCTCCTCTTCTTCTTTTGAATCACCAAGGAAATCATCCTATTGGATTTCTAATTGAAAGATAATCTAAATAAGGTGTTCCTTTCAAAGGAAATTTGAAACTGAAGGTATTTGACAATAGTCTTTGACACACTTTCTATGTTTGTTTGTTTATCAGATTTTACATATCCTAATAGAATAGCTATTTTCGAAGATGATGTCACTAGGATTTCCTTTTAGAATAATATATGTAATTGTGTTTCTTGCTTCAAATTAGATTTTAAAGAGGACGTCCTTTCCCAGTATTTGTTTCCAATAGATGTTAATAAGGCACCCTTTTTCTGCTCCTTTCCCCAAGGCATAACACCGCACATACCAAAAACAAACAACAACATGCAGACATTTGGAGGGGGGTACATGTACATATATATATATTAGTAGATTGGCTTTAGTGAGCAATGGAAGAGGCAGACTGCAGACGGATATCTTTTAGGCCAAGCGACACCTTCAATGCCGCAACCACTCTTCTCGCGCGAATTTTCCGCAGGATTCTCCCATGCTCAGTCCGCAACGAAGAGCAATCGGCAGCAGCCCCGGGTGTTCAGTTCGGACCAGGCTGCCGGCGCCGAATGCTGCCGGGGTTAGAACAAATCTTTTGGCCTAGAGTTGGGATGGCATGTTGCTGGCAGGTACAGTTGGGTCAAGAATATGAAGCAATATAGAATATCAATGGTCTCTTTGTTGCTTGTGTTTAGAATCAGGTACTCGTCATCCCATGGTCTGCGAGTGAAGCAACACATGATGTATGCTGTGTAGATCTGAGATTATGCCAACCTATACATATCCGTGTCCAAATGGTGGTTCATAGAAACTGAAAGGAACCCTGTGTTTGTGTATGGTTGATACATCAGTTTCTATGTTGACTCGTACACCTTCAAAGCATGTTGGTGGACTCCCGCGTGCAGGATATCGACAAAAGGGTCCCCAACAATACCCAAATCCATCTATGATATATCCCACGAGTAGGGGGAAACTTAAATGTGCCTGAAACGAGCAAGCCAACGTCCACAAAGAATGCACAAATGAACATCATATATTAGGCAAGAAATTGGACTTATCCCAGCTCAGAGAGCTTATGCCTGAACCGATGCGGGCATCGCTGGCAAAGGTTGCCGATCGAAGCTTTTGCCCATGTTATTTTCAATTGTGGAGTCACTTGGAGTGGCTGCTCAAATAGGTGACCATCCATTTGAAGGGTTTTGAGGCACAGAGTGGACAGCGCCCGTTCCATCTTGTGGATCAACCATGTCGACCAGGGGTAGCACTTGTTGGGCTCCTTACCAGAATATGTAGCATACATATCAGGGACACCTGCAGGGTTCACTCCTGAGACATGTCCGAAGCCTCGGCCGAGATAGCGCGCTGCAAAGTATGGAGAGCAGGCGCTCCGGAGCGACGGAATCGGCAAAGCATGCGGAAGGAGTTGCGCGGGAATCGAGAAGGTGCATGTTGGACATTCAATCAAAAATTGCGGACCCCCCAACGTGAAAACATCCATTTGGAAGATATCTCTTGTTTGGCACATCCTTGCTGACTGTGTGTGGAGTCTATTTAAACAAGTTGCTCATGAGAAAACCCGCTGATGCTATCAACCAATTGTTGGTCAGAGGCACATTTATGTGTCAGCAAATCCCTTGTGGGGCCTCTTGTTTTCGGGGCCTTCCAAAGAGCTGGAAGAAGCAGGAAGCATCAGGAAACAGCAGCAAAGAAACATGAAACAGCAGGAAACAAAGCAGCCCTTGAACGTAGAGCTCGCGCTTGCAAGTGGGAGTGACAACGCAGGTGTCAGGGTAAGCTCCGCGAGCACACATTTTTATTGTACACGCTTCGTGCTGCCCGCCTCGGCCAGCATCAGCCAGTTTCGGCTTGCTTTGAAGGAATGGCATTTCGTTGTGGGCGCTCACTTCAAGGACGCTTGCAGGCGCTGTCGGCTCCCTTTGTGCCTCTCTGGGCTGTCTTGGTGGGCTGTCTTGGTGGACGCTTGTGGGCGGAAGTCTTGCGGGCGATGTTCATGAGCGCTTGCGGACGCTTGTGGGCGCTCCTTCGTGGGGCTTGTGGGCGCTTGTGGGCCACAAGGACGGAAGTCTTGCAAGCGTGCATCATGAGTGCTTGCGGGCGCTTGTGGGCAGCACTGTTGCCTCTGTGGGCGTTCCTCTTGGCGGGTGCTTCTAGGCGCATGTGGGGCTCTTCTTGGGCGCTTTCGGGTGCGCGGCGCATATGGGCGCTCGCCCACGCTCTCTGCTGGGTGCGCTTGTGGGCGCATGTGGGCGGGGTTTCATTGGGTGCTTGTGGGGTGGGGGGTGGTGGGCGGCACTGTTGCAGGCGCTCCCTTCATAATTGCTTGCGGGCACTTGTGGGCGCTCTTGGTGGGCGCTTGTGGGTGGTTGCGGGCGTTCTTCATGAGGCTTGCGGGCGCTTGTGGGCGCTTGTGGGCGGCAGTGTTGCGCTGTTGCGGGCGCCCGCAGCGGTCCATATGGGCGCTTACATTACTGGGGTTCAAACCTTCTTTTCATGGGGGGTTGAACATGTTTACCTCACTCTGAGTGGACTGGCCAAAAAATGCAACCAAAGTTGTCGTTTACAACTAACATGATCTTCCCAAAAGTAACTAAAGTCCAGGAACCCATCAGGGAGTGAGAATCCAAAGGGAAGGGTTCAAATTGCCGCCTGTTAATGTTTACAAGGGCGGCATTCAACGACACCTTCTGGCCCAACAGCTGAGAAAGGCTGCGCAACCCCATAGCCTTTGGCCGCAAGGTTGTTTTATTTCTGGACATCTAGCTGCGCCGCGCATATCTAACCGTCAACCTATTCGGCTCGTCTTGTTGAGGGCCCGCAAGGAGATTGGGTGCTCCTTTTGCTTTCCCTGTCCCTGTCGGTCAAATTCGGTCAGGTCTTGTGTCATTTGCCCAGAACCCAAGCTTCTTGGTGCCACTCGCCTGCCCAATAAGACGCCCGCCCACAAGCGCCCACAACGCTGCCCACAAGCCCAGCCACAGACCGGCGCCCACATGCTCACAAGCCCCCAACACAAGCACAAGGAAGAGCGCAACGGCGCTCCCGGAAGACGCCCGCAACACCGACGCCCACAAGCCCAGGAAGATGCCTGCAACGCCCATAAGCGCCCGCAGGCCCAAACAGCACAAAACTCTCCGCAAGTGCCCGCAAGGAAGAACAGCCGCATCAAAAAAAACCGCCCACAACGCCCAGCAAGAACGCCACTCACATGTGAGTATCTGGGAAGCTCAGTTTTAGACCCTTTGGCCGGTTGATGGGCAAAGTCTCACGTGTTGGGGTTGGACCATTTTAGTGGTTGTGGCTTTGGACATTTTGCTGAGCTTGTGTGGGCGTTGTTGTGGGCGTTAGTGCGCTCTCTGTCTCTCTCTCTCTCACTGTCTCTCTCTCTCTCTCTCTCTCTCTCTGTCTCTCTCTCTCCCTCTCTCTCTCCCTCTCTGTCTGGAGTTTGTGGGTGTTAGCGACTCCGGAGGCTTGTTTGTGGATGACCTCCAGCTACTTTTGTGAGTACCCAGGCGCACGTAAAACTTCAGCGCTTTGTGTGTCCGTGCGCGCACACGCTGCGTACGTGAATCAGTGTGCAAGAAACAGCTGGCGGCGGGAATGGAGAGAGGGAGGGAGGGCGGAGAGGGAGGAAGGGAGGGAGGGGAGGGGTGCGTGTTTGAGTGCGTGTGTGTTTGTGAGTGTGTGTGAGTGTGAGTGAGTGAGTGAGTGAGTGAGTGAGTGAGTGAGTGAGTGAGTGAGTGAGTGAGTGAGTGAGTGAGTGAGTGAGTGAGTGAGTGAGTGAGTGAGTGAGTGAGTGAGTGAGTGAGTGAGTGAGTGAGTGAGTGAGTGAGTGAGTGAGTGAGTGAGTGAGTGAGTGAGTGAGAGACAGAGAGAGAGAGAGTGAGTGAGAGAGTGAGAGAGTGAGAGTGAGAGAGTGAGAGAGTGAGAGGGTGAGAGAGTGCGTGCGTGCGTGCGTTGAGTGCGTGACGGCGTGACTACGTGACTGCGTGACTGCGTGACTGCGTGAGCGCGTGAGTGCGTGAGTGCGTGAGTGAGAGAGCGAGTGGGCGAGTGAGCGAGTCAGCGAGTGAGCGAGTGAGCAAGTGAGCGAGTGAGCGCGTGCGTGCTTGTGAGTGTTTGTGCGTGTTTGTGAGTGATTGTGAGTGTTTGTGAGTGATTGTAAGTGTGTGAGTGATTGTGAGTGTTTGTGTGAGTGTTTGTGAGTGTTTGTGAGTGATTGTGAGTGTTTGTGAGCGTTTGTGAGTGTTTGTGTGCTTCTGAGTGCTTGTGGTTGTGAGCACTTTTGCTCTTGCTGGGATTGCGGGCGCTTTTGTTGGGCTTGTGGGCGCTTCTGGTGGCTGTGGCTTGGGCTTGTGGGCGCTTGTGGGCGCCCTTGCTGGGCTTCTAAGCGCTTCTGCTGGGCTGTGGGCGCTTTTGCTGGGCTCAGCGCTTTTGCTGGCCTGCGGATTGTGGGGCTGGGCGCTTTTGCTGGGCTTGTGGGTTTGTGGCGCCCACATGCGCCCACGTGCGCCCACATGCGCCCACACGCACTCGCGTCAGCCCGTTTTTTTCTCGTTTTTTGCCGTTTTCGACACACAAGTGCCCAAGTGCCCACAAGCGCCCACACACTGTTGTGGGCTCCGACACAAGCCCAGCAAAAGCGCCCACAAGCCAAACCCAGAAGCGCCCACAAGCCCACGCCCAAGCGCCCACAAAAGCCCAAGCGCCCACAAAATCCCAAGGGGTCACAAGCGCCCAAGTCTTACAAGCCCGGTAAAAGCGCCCACAAGCCCAGCAAAAACGCCCACAAGCCCAGCAAAAGCGCTTTGCTTGTGCGCGCTTTTGCTGGGCTTGTAAGCGCTTTTGGCTAAGGGATTTTGCTTATGGGCGCTTGTGGGCGCTTTTGTTGGGCTTGTGGGCGCTTTTGCTGGGCGTGTGGGCGCTTGTGGGCTCTCTTGGGCGTAGGCGCCTTTGCTGCGCTTGTGGGCGCTTTTGCTGGGCTTGTGGGTGCTTGTGCGCTCTTGCTGGTGAGCGGTTTTGCTGCGATTGTGGGCGTGTGTGGGCGGTTGTGGGTGGGCGCTCTTCTTTCTGGGCTTGTAGGCGCTTTTGTGGCGCTTTTGCCGGCGCCCGCATGCGCCCACATGCGCCCACATGCGCCCACATGCGCCCACATGCGCCCACACCACTCGCGTCAGCCTGTTTTGTCCCGCTCGTTCCCGTTTTCCCGCTCGTTCCCGTTTTTTCCCGTTTTTTCCCGCTCGATCCCGTTTTTTCCCGCTCGATCCCGTTTTTTCCCGTTTTTTCCCGATCCCGTTTTTCTTTCTTTTCCCACAATCAACCAGAAGTGCCCAGCGCCCACATGTTTCATCCCTTTAAGATGCACACAAGCCCACAAGCTGCACCGTTGTGGGCTCACTTGCTGTGAGTAGGCCGGCACCTGCAGGTGGCACCCTTTGCTGCGCTTTTGCTGCACTTTTCGGTGGGCGCTTGTGGGCTTTTGCTGGGCTTGTGGGCGCTTTTGCTGGTGCTCGGGCGCTTTTGCGGGGCTTGCTGGGTTTGTGAGTGGGCTGGGCTTGTGGGTTGGCGATCTTGTGGGCTTGTGGGCGCTTTTCCTGGCTTGTGGGTTGTGGGCGCTTTTGCCGGGCTTGTGCTGGGCGCTTGTGGGCGCTTGCGATTTTGTAGGCGCTTGGGCTTTTGCTGTGCTTGTGGGCGCTTGCAAGCGCGTTTGCTAGCTGAGCCTGTAGAGGCTTGCTGGGCTTGCGTGCGCTTTTGCTGGGCTTGTAGGCGCTTTTGGCGAAGCGCTTTTGCTTACGGGCGCTTGCGGGCGCTTGGGCTTGTGGGCGCTTTTGCTGGGCTTTCTGGTCGGTTTTGCTGGGATTGTGGGCGTGTGTGGGCGGTTGTGGGTGGGCGCTCTTGCTGCGCTTGCTGGGCTTGCTGGGCTTGTGGCTCAGCACTTGTGGGTGGGCGCTTTTGCTGGGCTGCTCTTGCTGGGCTTTGCGGGCGCTGTTGCTCGGCTTTGCGGGCGCTGTTGCTGGGATTGTGGGGCTGGCTTGTGGGCGCTTTTGCTGGCTTGTGGGCGCTTGTTGGCGCTTGTGCGCTCTTGGGCGCTTTTGCGTTGCTGGGCTTGTGGGCGCTTTTGCTGGGCTTGTTGGCGCTTTTGCTGGGCTTGGCGCTCTTCTGGGCTTGTGGGTTTCTTGGGCTTGTGGGCGCTTTTCTTGTGGCACATGCGCCGACATGCGCCCACATGCACTTGCGTTGTCCCGCTCGTTTTTTCCCGTTGTTCCCGCCGGGCCGAAGTGCCCACAAGCGCCCACATGTCTCCCTTTAAGATGCACACAAGCCCACAGGCTGCACCGTTGTGTGCTGAGCAGGCGGGCGCCTGCACGTGGCACTTTTGCGAGGATTGTGGGTGGGCTTTTGCTGGGCTTGTGGGCGCTTTTGCTGGGTGGCACTAACTTAACGCTTGTGGGTGCTTTTTGTGGGCGCTTTTGCTGGGCTTGTGGGCTGGGCTTGTGGGCGGCTGGGCTTGGCGCTCTTGTGGGCTTGTGGGCGCTTTTTCTGGGTGGGCGCTCTTTGTAGGCGCTTTTGCTGGGCTTGCGGGCTTGTTGTGCGCGCTTTTGCTGGGCTTGTAGGGGTGGGGGCTGTTGCTAGGCTTGTGGGCGCTTGTGCGCTCTCTTGGGCTTGTGGGCGCTTGTGCTGGGCTTGCCGCTTTTGCTGGGCTTGGGCGCTTGTGCGCTCTTGCTGGTGGGCGGTTTTGCTGGGCTTGTGGGCGTGTGTGGGCGGCTGTGGGTGGGCGCTTGTTGGCGCTGTTGCTTGGGCTTGTTGGCGCTTGTGGGCGCTTGGGTGGGCGCTTTTGCTGGGCTCAGCACTTGTGGGTGGGCGCTTTTGCTGGCCTGCTCTTGCTGGGCTTGTGGGCGCTATTGCTGGGATTGTGGGGCTGGGCTTTGGGCGCTTTTGCTGGCTTGTGGGCGCTTGTTGGCGCTTGCGGGCGCTCTTGGGCGCTTTTGCGGGGCTTGCTGGGCTTGTTGGCGTTGCTGGGCTTGGTTCTTGTGGGTGCTTTTGCTGTTTGGGCGCTCTTGTGGGCGCTTTTGCTGGGCTTGTGGCGGTGGGTGTTTGTAGGCGCTTTTGCCGGGCTTGTGGGCGCTTGTGGGCTCTCTTGGTGTTGTGGGCGCTTTCGCTGGGCTTGCAGGCGGCTTGTGGGCGCTTGTGGGCTCTCTTGGGGTTGTGGGCGCTCGCTGGGCGTGGGCGCTTTTGCTGGACTTGCGAGCGCTGGCGCGCTCTTGCTGGTGGACGATGCCTCAAAGGAGTCAACTGCTTCAAGACGATGAGGGTTCCTCCGGACGATCGCAAACCTAGGCCCAAAGCAAATGTGTCTGAACTTTTGATAAAAGACGCCCTGCTTTCCCTTCCCTACCCCAATCCAGGTTGTCGGTGGGCTTGTGGGCGTTTTTGCTGGGCTTGTGGGCGCTTGTTGACTTATAACGCTTGTGGGCGCTTTTGTGGGCTGCTAAGAGCTTTTGCTGGGCTTGTGGGCGCTTGGGCGCTTGTGCGCGCTCTTGCTGGGCTTGTGGGCGCTTTTGCTTTTTGCTGGGTTTGTGGGCGCTTGTGGGCGCTTTTGCTGGGCTGGCCCTTGTGGGCACTTTTGGGCGCTCGTGGGCTCTTGCTGGGCTTGTGGGCGCTTTTGCTTTGTTGCTCTTTCTGGGTTTGTGGGCATTGTGGGCGCTTGTGGGCGCTTGTGGGCGCCGGTTTTTGGGGCGCTCTTGCTGGGCTTGGTTGGCGCTCGTTTTGGGGGGCTCGTGGGTGCTCTGTTTGTGGGCGGGGTTGCGGGTGTGGGCTTGTAGCTCTTGGCTTGGTGGGTGGTGTTGCGGGCGCCGCGCTTTTCATGGGCTTGTGGGTGCTAGTGGGCACACGTGGGCTCTCTCTTGGTTTGCTTCCATGTGGGCGCATGTGGGCGCTTGCTTGTGGGCGGAAGTGCTGCGGGCGCTTTCTTGGCGGGCGCGTGAGCGCATGTGGGCGCATGTGGGCGCTTCTGGGCGGATGTGATGAGTGCTTGTGGGCGCTTGTGGGCGCAGGTGCTTTCTTGATGAAGTGTTGTGCTGCGGGTTGTGAACGCATACAAGCGCTTGGAAGAAGTGCCTCTTTCATGGGTGCTTGTGAGCGCACGTGGGCTTGTGGGCGCTTGTGGGCGCCAGTCAGTCTGGGTGGGTCATGAACGCATGCGGGTGGAAGTCTTGGCGGTGTGGGCGGTAGCGTTGAGGGCGCTCCAGTCATGGGTGTATGAGGGCGCATGTGGGGCTGAACTGTTTTTGCGGGCGGTTTGCGCCCTTGTGTGGACGGTTCTAGCTGCCATGGACACTTTCAGTCGCTTTCAGTCGGCGGTGCGGGTACTGGCACTTGCGGTTGCTTCTGGGCGGCGTTTTTGGGGGTCGCCTTCATGCGCATGTGGGCGCTTGTTGGGCGGCAGTGTTTAATGCCTTTCATGGGCGCATGTGTGCGCTTGTGGGCGCTCTTTTGCGGGTCTTGTGGGCGCACGTGGGCGCTTGTGGGTGGAAGTGTTGCGTGCGTTCTCCACGAGTGTGCATGTGGGAGCTTGTGGGCGCTCAGCTTACGCTCGGATGTTTAGATGTTGCAGTCATCAGTACAAGAGTAAATGGCGTCGGCATGTTCTTGAGACGCGCTGAGCCAGCGTCGACTTTGGGCGCTTGGGCAGGTTTGGGATCTGGGTGTTTTTTTCTGTGTTTTTCCTGTGTTTTCCCGTGGCTTCAAGTTTTTTTCTGGAGGGCAGAGGGCCCCCACAAGCCAAGGCCCCACATGAAGTTTGCTGGATGTGTTTTCCCTCTTCCTTCGAAGCCGTTCCCGTCCAAACTATGCCAACCCGAACGCAGTACGCCACTTTCCCCCAAACCACTGGGCCATGCATCCACCCATAGGTCTTGACCTATGGGTGCATCTCCAAAATTTGGGTTGTCGAAAAAGGGACTGATGTTGAGAACCTAACCTGGAGGCCCAATTGATACAGAAAAGAGTGCTCAATTGCATATTCGGAGTTCGAACGCTTTTTTCTGCCCGATTGGAAACGAACAGTTTTGAAGACGGCTTGGCCCGAAATGCGCACCGTGTTTCGAGCGCAATTCGGCGCAACTTCGGGCGCAATTTCGCGCAACTCGGGCGCAAATCCGCGCAACCGAGCACAATTTTAACAACTGCCCAAATTCTGGTCACTACACTAGCGCCAAGTCGCTGGCTCCCAGAAACGTTTCGGGCACTTTTTTCGCCAAACACATTCGAGCACAAATTTCTGTATCAATTGGGCCTCCAGGAACCTACCCCCACGAGTTGAAACGGGGCCAAGCTGCAAGGCCTACTCAGCGACACTTTCGCAGAGCGAACGCACGGACCTTCCAATTGAAATCTGGGCGTGTCTTTTTGTGAGGGTGCCCCTTTTTGTGGTTTTATCGGAAACCCAAAGAGGAAAGCCACCCTGGGGGGTCTCCTGAAAAAATCGACACCCATATCCACAGATCTGCCTGACTGGGCACCTACGGGTCGATCTATGCAAAGGACATCGGTCGTACAAACGATTCTGGTCGCTTGTTTTTTGTCTCAAAATGCGACCCCTTTAGCGCTGGCCTTCATTCCTTCTGCGCAAGTTGTTTTTTGGCCGCAGGCTCCACCGCATGTGGAAAAAGATGAACATTTCCGGGGTCCTCATGGCCGTTTCCCTTTTGGTGCCAACTAAATGTTGTCCAGGGCTCCCCCTTCCCAAAAAAAAAAAAAATCGACCAGTTGGAGTCCATGGTGCCAACCTTAGTTTTCCAGGGCCCCCCTTCCCATCAAAAAAATCACCCAGCCCGTGTTTGGTTCATCTCATGTTTAAAATCTG